>UELX01000959.1:0-55240 GCA_900480035.1 Eupelmus urozonus
TTAACTACTGTAGCAGTAGTTAGTAAGTCATCTGAAATTAAAATTTTATTTCACTCATTTAAAAATGAAACATTTTGAAAATTTTTTTTGATTTTGCGTATATTCGAATAAAAGTGATAATTAGATTCATGACTGAGGAAGTGATTTCAACCTTGCGTGGCCTTTACCACCTCTTAAATAATAGATTCTAGCTCGAGCACGAAATTGACACGTGCGCACAAGTATCATTAAGGGGGTTGGATAAGCTTTTTTAGTATCAAACTCCTTGTTCTACATTATTTTCTAAATACAGACAATAAAAAAAAAAATTCGATGGATCATCGATGGAAACTTCAACTACATTGATAATTTTGGTTTTGCAGTTGTAAAAACTTTCTTGTCTTGAAAAAATTTATATAATATATCTGCGGATCAACATGAAATTTCGAATGATTAAATAATAATAACTATGCATAGTAAAGGAAGAAAGCAGTCATCTTTCTGCAGATATTATGTTCACGTTTATAAAAATACGTAAAAGTGAAATTTCGATAGTGATCAATTTCGGAGAAATTCAAGGCTTTTAGCGGCTTTATCATTCTGAGATCATGCTAGTTTTATGCTATAATTTGAATTTATTTATTATATAAAATTTGTTACTTTATTTCAATTATAGTTATCTACAAGAGTATTAATTAAGATTTTTTCAAGTTCAATAAATAATATAAGCAATAATATTTTATGTAAAAATTGATAAGCTAAACCTGGTAGATAATTGGCCTTATTCTGGACAGAATTTCTGGTCAACGCACGTTGAAATGACACTTTTCTAGAAATGCTAAAATTTCTTTGAACAGAATTTCGAGATAAATGTCATTTTAACGTGCGTCGACCAGCAATTTTGCCCAGATTACGACTAATTTTCTACCTACAAATTTAAACTAAAACATTGAAATCTCTTACACCCACTGCCTAAATAAACCACGTATATCATCAATCGAAATGAAATCATTCAAAACAGAACCCCGCTCAGAAACCAAAAATTCTCAGCTAGCCATTTCTTTCCCCGCATCGTCACAAAACCTTAGCAGCACCGCGTAAAAAGTGAATACGGAATCATCCTCCCGCAAAAACTCAAATCCTTCCCCAACCATCCCCCCACCTCACCAACCTCACCTCGCATCTTCCCCGCTTGCAAAAATCTCGTGGAGGGGTTGCGTCGGCCTCTGGTCTCGCATCGGTTAAAATGCACAGCTCACTCGTATCGCTGGTCGACAGGTGTGCGGACGTGTGCGCTGCTGGCCGCTCGAGTCTCTCTCTCTCTCTTTTTCTTATCCTCTCACGATTCGGTACTTAAAACAACGACAGAGTGTTCCTCTACCTTTTCTCGTGTCAGTTTGCCCCCCTCCCTGCTCTGGGGCCCCTACCTACGTGGAGCGGGCGCGCTTTTGGCCTCGTTAAGCCGCTCACGGCGAGCCAGAGAGAAGAGAGCCAGCGCGCGCACAGCTCGCACACCGCCGCCGCACCGCACCACTGGACCAAAAGTTATAAAGCACACCAGCTCGCGCGCGAGAGCTGCTGGCATTTTGACGACGCGCGCCGCCGCCGCCGCTGCTGCTGCTGCTGCTGCTTGGATACGCTTTGAGAGCTGCGCTTTCGGATCGACATGCGAGCACTTCTCACCTGACGATCGTTTTTTTTTTTCGAAATTTTTGATCGTTTAACTTTTTGAATTTTTATCGCGGAGTTCGCGGCTTTTGGCGGACAGTTCGCGGAGTGTGGACACTCGAAGAGACAGAGAGCTTTTGGCTGGTGCATTACCCACTGCAGGAAAAGGACTATTATCAGAGGTAAGAGGAAACGAGGCCGAATTCTGCAAAGTCGCGAGGAGAAAATGACGGGGCGGTTTTCTTCGGGGCAAGCGCGCGCTCGGGACGCTTGATTGATGCGATGAGTCTGCGCGAGGTCGGCGATTCGATTTTTTTTTTCTTCTTTTTCGACCAAGTTTCGAGAATGGTTGGGGAAATAGTGGGACAGTGCGCTTGTTTGCCGCGAGGGAGAAAAGAGGATGCGAATTGAACGGGCATTTTTACGCGGACGGATAATGCGAGCGGCTTACTTATGGCGATGCGCCGAGGCGAAATTCAGGAGCGATAGTTAAAGTGTCGGAGAAAACGTTTTTACGAGCTTTCGACGGGGGATTAGTTTTGCGCGCTAATCAAATTTTCCGTTCGGGACTAATAACGGAAGTCGAACGTTGCGCTTTTTCGTTTTATGAGGGGTCAGGATATTTTGTATGGGTAATAGTGGGAACTATAGCATGACATTTAATTAAATTTCTAATCGTTAAAGAGCTTTAAAATAAAGATGCTTGTAAAGCATAAGCTGTTATCTTTTGTGACTGTGGAATACACATGCGTAAATTTTGCCTATACTTTTAACATGCGCTGCATCTATTAAATTAATATCATAATTCTTTTTACTTTGAAAAGTAAATAATTTTGTACATAACAGTAATTTTGTTTAAAATTTAAGTACAGATTTTTTCGGCACTTATAATATATTAAAAATTTTACAAAAATGTGTACTGACAGTAACCCGATTTAAATTTACAGTCAAATAATTAGCTTCATGAAATTCTTGAAATAAATTTCTTTAATATGTAGTTTCATATAAATACAGTTTGAGGATTCACAAAGAATAGAGTCAAAATAACTCACCAAATAAAATTAGTTAACTTTCTAATACAAAAATATTTAATAGTTTAAAAACAATGTTCAAGACTTTATAATTTAAAAGTTGATTTTTCTTATTTAGTTGAATTTTTCTTTTCAGATGTCCTTTATAGGGTACTTAACAGGGTTTAGTTTTTATTTTTCTATGTTAAAGATTTGTCCGGAAAACTTTAGTAAGACAACTGAAAATCTAAGATATATATCTTATTCAAAATCTACGATAAATAGCTTTATATATATCTTATTAAGATATAAAATTATTATTATCATTGTTTTAATAAGAAAAGTCATCTTATAATATGAAGTATCAACTATTCAAAAATTTCAAATAAACATAATCTTTACATAAAGATCAATGTTTTGGAAAAATTATTCATATGGAGATTATTGGCTTATCTATTAAATTTATAGTACTTTTTTGATAAAAATATAATTAAATTATTTATTATTATTTTAATAAACAACGGCAAATACGTTACTTAGAATAAAAATGATTTTGATAACTCGGGCAAGGTAAACAGATTTAAATTTTATTCAGTAGAAAATGTATAACTTGGTTCCGTTTCTTTCCTATTCAAATCATGGATACCATAACGGACTAAATAGGGCTATTTTGAAATCTTTAGATCTAGGTCATTTTATATGATTTAGTTAAAAGTACATTAACTCTGAGGAATTCAAATATTATTTAGCAATAAGTTAAATTTTTTTATTCATTTTTTATAAATTTTGATTAATTTTTTTATTAACATTGCAGTTTAATTATTGTAATTTAAATATAGGTATTCTATTATTATCTAAAAAAGTTTGTTAGAAATAAAAATATATAAGTATCACTATATTGAAATAAAAAAGACTGACGTCGGTATAATGATTCTAATTATTACGAACTCGTTTAAAACGCAAATTTACTTATTAAAAAAGCTGCTAAATATTCAGTTTAATCATCTTAATAACAAATTTGATAATCAATTAAGATTTTACTACTTTCAAAGTGTTTTCATTGTATCTTATCTATAATTAGTGAAATAAATAAAATTTAAACCACTTGTGATAATTAAAAGTTAATATTGTTAAAACTTATTACGTCAGTGAAAGTAAAAAATTACAAAAGAATGTAGACAAGAAAAACATATTTAAAAGTGACAATGACTGCAAAAAAAGATAGATGAATAGACCGCAGTCTTACTATACTCGGATCATACTACTTGGCGAAACTTTTTTCTTCCATCCACGTACCTCTTCCACTAAACACTTTCTTAATTTCAATAAACTCTGTAAAAAGCATTTCAAAGAACAGTACTATCCTAATTTCTCTATACCCAATCGAAACTCAAACAATAATAAATAACCCCATAATCGAAACAAATTTCCAATCGACCTATACCAACTATCAAACTAAGAATCTCATCGCGCGTAACTAAACGTACAACCTTACCACCATCATAAAGCTTAGATCCACCGCAATGGCACCGATAGCCCGTTAATCCCGGCGCGCTCGATCCTCGTAAAGCGAGTTTCTCTGCCGCCTATCCATACAGCCTCGGTAGAAGGAAAAAAAAAAGGAAGAGCCGCGCGCGCTGAATGCAGCCTCAGACCCCCCCTACAGGCTCTTAAACATCGGCGGGCACTGGCCGGATGAAAATCGACGCTATATCCGCGCGAAACTCTCGCTCTCGCTGGGATAGCGGGGCCAAGGCCCCCGTTAAGCGATACACGCTGCCGCGCTCGCTATATAAATGAGACGAGTATATCCGCGCGGCGAGCATCAATTTGCACTTTCTCCGCTCGCGCGAGCGCGCGGGGAAAAAAAGGCAGGAGAGCAGGCCTAGAGCCAGTGCCGTTTTCCGAGCCGCATTTCCGCGAGTGAAATTGCTGCGGCGTTCAATGATCGCAAGCGCGAGCGCGCAACTGCGTGTGTGGGTATTAGATGCGAGCTGGATTGCTGGATTACACGCGCCACTGGTGCTTGAGGTTTAATTTGAGGTGGATTGTTGAGAGAGATGGTTAGGTGTGTGGGATGGATTTTTCTTTTTGAGTGATAATGGGTTGATCTGGTTGAGTTGTGAGTTTGTTGATTTCACTGTTTTTTTTTTTTGTGGGGATGGATTGTTTGTGGGTTTAAGGGGTTCTTTGAGGGATCGCGATTTTTGAGCGTCACAGGTTTACGTTGGGTCTGATTGATGAATTGATATTTCAATATGTATTTTAAATATTTTGTAGATGCGATTGTTTTGATAAAAGTTGAGGAAAATAACATGTATAAGAAACAAGGAAATCCGAGTAATTGCAAATTTAAAGTAGATTTATATCAAGCAATCGCTTATTCATAGGGAAATTAATTCACTAATTACGATTGTCTTCTCACACTTATTGATCCCACGTTTAGTCAGTATTGACAAATAAGAGATTCAAATGAATAATTCTAGTCTGAATTAAGAAAAAAAGAACTTGTACCTATTTATAAAAAAATTTCAATTTTAATTTTGCTTTCAAAACTGTTAGTATGAATAATTTAGTTGCAATGACAACAATCATTTTAATTATTAGAAAAAACTTACTACTAAAAAACTAAATAAATATACATGCATCACTATTCTGTCTATTTTTTCTACTCTAGCTAGCATCAACCTTTATAAGAAAATTTCGTATATTTAATTTTTAAGTGAAAATATGTAAAGTTACGAATTTCTAATGGTATGACATATTAATTGTCAGCTGCAAGTAGGTGGTAAAAGTGTCATACACTATGTACAAGACATATACTATTTAACAAATAATGTTACGATTTCTGTTATAGAATTTATTACATTTTTTCAATATTCAATAGTCTACATTGAAAAAATAACTTTAGAAATAAAGTATAAATTAATATGTTTACGAACCTACACATGCGTGCGTAGCAATAAAATTTTGGATTTCAGATAATCTGGGCAATCGAAATTGCTTACGTGACTCGGTAAGAAAAGTAGCAAGTGAAATTGTAATATCTTGATAATCAGAAAGCGAAAGTTACTCGCGGTTTACATCATTAACTTGGTATTTAGCTTTTTCCAAACGCCAACTTATTTTCGAAAACATTCATTAACCATCGAATTTCATACTCACTAAATACCAAACGAAAGCAAGGTCGAAAGTCAAAAAAAAAAAGTGTAATTGTTAAAACAGATTTCAAGGGAGCAGTTTGCAAAATTCATCTGACTTCCGGGAAAAGCGCGAGCAAACCATTATAATCGAGCATCGCAAAGCCGAGTCAGTATGATAATTATCCATATTAAAATCCGGACTATATTACCTTTCTCAATGCCTATGGCGTAAAAATTCGTAATGACGACGATGACGCATTGGATTTTCACCCTTTCCTCTCAGGTTCGCTGACGAAAAACAGCCGGACAGCCGCTGTCTTTTTCCTGTTTTGCTCAACGCTTTTCCCTATCGAGCGCAGGCGGCTTTGCGCGAATTATTTCCGAGTGAGAGTCAGGTTTCTCTTCTCTCTTTCTCTCTCTCTCGGCGGCAGGAACGGCTTCTCAATCATATCTCTTTCATCCCACGGCCGCTCGCTCGGCACCATGAAAAAAGCCAATTTCAAGCCAGGTCTCCCTTGTATGTGTGCATGTTGAGTCAATAAGTAATTATATCTGGGCTTGTTTTTTATTTTTTGCAGGCAATGGCTGGCATCATCAATTCCACGACCACCTTCATAAACGATGCCTACGATTATTATCTATGGACGCTGTCCTTGGCAGGTAAACAAACGCTCAGTTTTTGTTTTCATATTTTTGTAAGAATCTAATCTAAGAATTGCGATAACGTAAATTTAATTTTTTTTGATAAATTCTTGAAATTGTTAAATTTTGCTGTCGCGCATATCAACGATGCGCATACGTTCGTATTAAAAGCCTCGTATTGTAAAAGTATCCGCGTTTATTTGTGAGACTGCAAAAAATCGAAGCTCACCTGACCAGTGCGAAAATGAAAGCGGATAGATTCATTAGTCGGCATTCCTTACGGGTCAAGAAACTCATTTCGCAATTACATTGTTACCATCTAATGCTACACCAATTCTATTGTTAATTTGAAAAAAAAAAAAAAATGAAATTCAATGTATTAATGTAAAAAATGTTTACGTGCAGACGAGAGAACGAGAGGATGGCTTTTGGTGGACTCGCCGCAGCCGACTCTTTTGTACACTCTACTCTACCTCTTCATAGTTTGGTCTGGACCAAAAGTCATGAAGCACCGAAGCGCGTTCAAGCTTACGTGGGCGCTCGTACCTTACAATCTTGCTATGGCTTTGCTCAACGCTTACATCGCTATTGAGGTATGTTATTATTTTTTATTCGAGAATTACTTTAATATATTAGTTTAGAAAATTATTATTTCTTAAACACTGGTAATATTTGATTATTTTTGTATGAAAAAAATGTTGAAATAAAGGAATCATCGTTTTATAGTATATTAAGAGATAATAAAAAAGAAATTATGTAGAATAATGAATAATGAAAATAAAATAATATTTAACCAAGAACTTTCTATTGTATAATTATAGTTGTTCGTGGCATCCACTAAATTACGTTACAGCTACGTGTGCCAGCCAATAAGGCACATTTCGAGGCCGGAAGAATTGCAGGTAAGAATGTCAGAATAAATATTATTTATATTTGATATAATTGTTATTACAAAGTCAAGCAAAAAAAATTTGGTTCTATATAACATTAAAAAGTTATTTAAATTAAGATATAAATAAGAAATATAAAATTATTAAACTGTACCTTTGATCTCGAAAAATCTTGATAATACTTTTTCCTTTAACTTCAGATCGCAAATGCAGTCTGGTGGTACTACTTCAGCAAGCTCCTTGAGTTCTGCGACACATTCTTCTTTATTCTACGTAAAAAGGATAACCAGCTGAGTTTCCTTCACGTATATCATCACTCCACGATGTTCTCCCTCTGGTGGATCGGCATTAAATGGGTTCCTAGTGGTTCCAGTAAGTACATACGTTAATTAACAACACACGTTGACATCATTTTTCAATTTTTACTGTAATTTCGAAATTCACTCTTATAAAATTATATCGAAAATATTCACGATCGGCATAAACATTCCAACAAAAACACCAATTTCAAAAACGAACAAAAAAGTTAATCACGTAATATTTTTCTGCAGCATTCTTCCCCGCCATGGTAAACAGCTTCATTCACGTGCTGATGTACTCGTACTACGGATTGGCTGCTCTTGGCCCGACAGTGTCTAAATACCTCTGGTGGAAGAAGTACTTGACGATCCTCCAGCTTATCCAATTTACCACTGCCTTGATCCTCGGCATCAATGGCATCAAGTCAGGATGCGACTTCCCGCTCTGGATGCAGTATGCCCTCGTTATTTATATGATCTCCTTTATCGTTCTCTTCGGAAACTTCTATGCCAAAGCCTACATTGCTAAGGTAATTGCTCACCTCGAGCTGAGTTATTTTGTAGAATTTTGCATACTCGTTTGTATAGATTATTTATGAAATTCCATTTTGTTATTGCTAACGAAGGATTTCGTCTGTAAAAAGGTTGATGAAATCAAAGTAAGTTGCCTATTGTATAAAAAAATGATAGACACAAAAATTAGATATCGAGCATGTTTGAGAAAAATTTAAAAAAAGCAATACAATATAAAAATTAACTAATACTATAGTCAATAATCTATCTATATCTATAAATCTAAAATTCTTAAGAAGCTAAAATGAACAAATTCTGCACAGGGTAAGCAAGCTTACGCGGCGAACCAGCTGAAGAAGAGGAAACTCGCGGAGGCCGCAGCAGCAGCGCTGACAAACGGCAGCGGGGCCAAGGAGGTGAACGGCAACGTCAGCTGCGCCCCGTCAACGTCGAACGGCCACAGCAACGGCTACGCGAACGGCGTCTCCAAGAAGGTTCAGTGAGCGGCTCGGCTTCGCATATATCGCAAGACTCGCCGAAGTCAGGACGAATAAACAAAATCCAGAGAAGCAGCCAGCGGATCCCAATTTCCTAGCCCGTCAATAGAAAGAGAGAGAGAGAGAGAGAGAGAGAGAGAGAGAGAGAGAGAGCGCACAACTTGCCGTTGGATACACTTATATATACATACACACATTCTCTATATAGAAAATCAAAGTCCGCGCGCGCCTTAACTTCGAGCTTTCGAACGACGAGAGAGCGAGACGAGTCGCGCCCCGCGCCGATTAGGTATCTCCATAGGCATTTTATTTTCCTTTTTGTTATTGTTTAGCAAACTGTCAGTGTTTTTTATTACATATATATATATGATACGCATATGTACAAATATTGATATGAATATACGCGCCACTGCCGTAGATGGGATGACTGCAGATCCTTGGATGATTTTAGCGGAGCTTAGCAAACCGGTAAGGAGAAACGTAATTTTTTGATTATATACACGCGTTTACGGGGTCCCTTGTTTGTCAATTGGTAGGTGTGAATTTTTGGTCGTAAAAACGGGTAAACGATGAATACAAAAATAAATGAAACATAAGAGCGAAGGGCGACTCAAACTCGTTGTTCGATAATCAAAACGCGCCTTTTTTAAAAAATTTCAAGGTTTGTACTTTCTACAGTTAACAATATTTGCAGGGAAAGAGGAAACGTTTCGCGCGAAACTTATTTATAAATTATTGCATGTTGTATTTTTGTCTTTTTTTTTTGTAATTTAAGGATAATAATAAACATAAAGGCAAACAGCTTCTTTTTGTGAGATATACGCGCAGGCAAGCTTGTCGTCTTGTTCGCACAAAAAGAGAGCACCTAATTTGGACGGAAAATACACGTCTCTTCGATATAAGAGAAACTCGCATTGTACAGGCGTTGGTGTCCACTTTGGACGCGACTTGTCGAAGTTTTTTCTACGATACATGTACGTGTATATATACATATATGTGCACACAACACACAAAAGTATATATATAAATATACATTAGTGATATATAGGCAATATATATTAGTAAAATATATGTATATATATGTATACATCAGTTTCAGATTTTCTACGACGCTTGAACCGACGTACAAAATTATTGAATATTATACACGCTCGGAGTAATGATTATTTCTAATTCTAGTGTGTAACGATTACTGATTATTGTATACAGCGTGCAATTGATTTCATACCAGATATTTACATAAAACTTAGTGCAATTAATTAGAAGGATAATAATGTATAAGAAGAAAAAAAGGAGTATGAAAGAACGAGAGAAAGAGCAGACGCGCGAAAGTGTATGAGCGAAAGGTATGAATAAATAAACAAAAAAAAAAATTTACCGACATGTTTGTGCATCGCGAGTCAAGATCCGCCACTGGGTTTCACGTACATGCAACATTATAAAGCTGATTTTGTTAGTACTGTTAAAAATGAAAAAAAAAAACAAGTTTTGTTGATTCAATTAAATGTTGATGAAAAATCAAAATTGTCTCTTTAAAATAATTTGCTTGTGTTAACGAAACTGCATTCACCGTTACTTCCAATTTAAAGTACCCTCTGTACGTGCAAAAAAGGTGCACTTGACATTGTAAGACTGGACTGTCAGTCCAGACCGATCTTAGTCATCCACCGTTCGGTCTTTGCGAGTCACATTTATTTGTTCTTTTTTTTTTAAGTCGTGGGTAATAAAGTACCATCGATATGTTAATCGATATCATAATGTAATGAATATTACTATTATTGTTATAAAAAGTCATTGCTGAGCAATGTTTTATTAGAAAAAATTGCATTTACATTTATTCATTCTTATAACTGTACCAATAATTGACAGTTTCATATTTCTTTTCTCGATTACATAATAACTATCTGATAATTTGCGCAGTATTGTAAAAAAATTCTAAAAAGTATTTAGCACCTTTTAATATATTAAATATCAAAATGTTAATCTTTGCAACGCTTTTAACGCGTACTTATATAAACAAATTAATTCAGCCACCAATACCAAGTTGCATTTTAACACTAAGAATTATAACAGCCATTGTTTGAAAATGCGCGAAATTTACTTAATTTAAATTATTAAAGTATCAAAATTTGATTTCCTGTAGGATTTATAAGTATATACACAAACTAGTGATTTTTGTAATTTTATAAAAAAAAAAGCTAATTTTTCTACTTAAAGCTAAGTCATCAAATACTTAATTATATTTTTGGCATTCTAGTTAAAAATTTTGTTAAATTCATTAGAAGAATGATATAATAATTAAATATTTAATTAAAATATTGACCTATTTACCTAAATCGTTGAAGGATATTTTTATGGACAGATTATTAAGTCCTATTTCTTAGAATAACAACAGCTAACCATATGGAACGAATCTTTCCAACTAATTTTTTAACGTGGCAGACTAAAGCGAATTCAATCGGTCCCGTCATCGCATGAATTTTTGTTGATAATAAAAAATTGGTCAAATCTTCGAGATCGGTGTACCTAACATTTACGATAAAGCCATGAGTATAATATGCTCTGTACAATTGCCTAAGTTCTTTTTTGTCCAGCTGAGTTTCTGTGGAATCTTCTGTTTTATTCAAAATCTCACGAAGAATCGAGTCGGCATGCCTGTTGAAAATAGTTGGCAATTCTAAGTTGGTTCGCCATTGGGTCAGACTTTCTCTTAGATTCTCTTCAATTTCCTGGGTCACATCTTTTTCCTCGTCATCTTTCTCTTGTGCAATATTCAAATCAACAGTTTGTACAGTTCGAGAACCTGACGTAGCAGCATTGCTAAACAACAATTGCCAATCCTTATTAGTTTTTGGATCATATCTTAAATTTATCGGTGGAATTGATTTTTGAGTATTTTCCCAAATCTAAAATATATTTAAAAATAAAGCCTGTTGTAACAAATTCTAATTTTATAATTTTTGATAAGTATTAAAAAATCTTACATTTTGATGATTTATTAATCGAGAAACGCTTATTAAAGCACATCTGTTATCTTCTAATTCATAATGATCACCGTTTTCGGCATCCCAAATAGTTGCATTCGAATTTTCGCCAAGTGTGAGTGCAAAAGAAGCCCATTTTCTTGTTTGAGAAGATCCTAAAATAGGAGATAAATAATAATTAAATAAATTTTATTTTACACATAATTAAGTGAAAATACAGTTGATTCAATGCCAGTATTTAAACTTACTGACATAATTGAATTTGGTTTTTAAAGTTGAAACTGTTTAAATAAATTATGCTAACTTTTTTGTGAATTAAAAACGTGACTATACAAAATAACTTAAATATTAATTATCTGTATACAAAACTAAGAAAAACTAAATACATTTTCGAATTACTACTGTTATTATTTTTAGAGCGGATTAAGTGTTTATATTGGGTAACCGTTGGAAAAAATCAAACCTTTTCTTCAAAATATAATTAATGAAAATATGAATTTCATTTTGGTGAAATGCGCTTTTATATTAAAATAAAAATTATCGTATAAATTTCAATACCTAATATTACATATGACTGTAAACCAAGGCCCTGAAGTAATGTCGCAAGTAAAGCAGAACGTCCGTAATGATCAACTTTATTTAAATTTAGAGCTTGTCTTGGTGTAAGGGGTCCATAATGAACTGGTAAAGATGCTAACAACATCACGAGACTTGCTGCATCTTCAGGAGATTCGATCTCTGCTATTTTATAAGGCACCACAAGACATCTTTGAATTGCTTTACACAACGTATCAATTGAGCTACTGTCTATAGGATTCATTGTTGTCATTTGCTCCATTTTCATAAGAACGTAGATGCGAGTGTATGAATATCCTGGACTAGCTTGTACGTATCCAAATGATATAGTTGGACTATAAAGTGAGGATAAACCAACCCAGCGTTCCAACTGCTGATAATTTCTATGACATTCTATTGGAATCCTTGCTTCACCAAGCCATTGTAAGCCCCAAACTGGATGTTGATCAAAAAGTCTTATTTTTACACAATGTTCTCCGCTAGAAAAAAATTATTTGACTTCTATTAATTTTTATTTAGAACTTAGTTATTTGTGTTTAAATTTATTATTTGATTTTGTTCTTATTATTTAAGAACATCTTCTATTTCTTTTTTGAAAATAATTAAATTTACCTCATTTTAAAAGTTGGAATTTCAAACTGAAGAGTTTGCTGCCAAACAGGAGCAGGTCCATCTGATGAAGATGTAGAACGAGCTATGTCTCCCCATTCAACTTCAACAATTGGTTGTACAAGAGCTGATTCTTCTCTTACTGGAACTTCCACACCTCTTAAAACCGTAACAGTAAGTATTTGTTTTCTACCAGCAAGATGTTTTGGAGCATGGGTCGTACCGGATGATGGTCTTAAAGGTCTTCTCTCTTGGAACCAACTTCGTAAAGATATATCTAGTAGTGAAAACATTTGTTCAGCAACAACAACGTCTGGAGGTTTAGGTAATGTCTTTTTACTCTGTAATAGAAACAAATAATTAATTTTTACTTATTCTACGTAATACAAAAAAATTTGTTAAAGCATACCGCAGCTTGTTTGTGAAATGCATCTGTCGGTGAAACAGGAAAACACAAAGCAGGATCTTGAAGAAGAAAGTAACGAACTTGCTTATTTTGTTTATCACTTTTAGGTTTAATTAGAGAAAAACTGTTTCTAGGATCATTAGGATCATTTGTTGAAGGTGTATATAAATAAGTGGTTGCCTCTGTTTTAGAACTTGAGCCTGTGATATTCAATGAAATCGTGCATAAAACCATCCCAGGAAAAATAAATCCATTGTTATCATCGATTGCAAAATCAATTTCTATTTTTTTATGTTTAACACACCGTTCTGGAAGTGGAAGAGGTAAGGTACTATATAACCCACCGTGAGCTTGTACTTGTAAAGATAAATTATTGGAATCTAAACTATTTCTAATAAATAATTTATGCAATTTTCTGTTAAATGGACGATTTGTCTTGCAAATAACTTTGTCTTTAAATAATAAAGCTACACTTGTGACTTCTGGTGGTGATTTATTAGTAGTTTCATTTGGAAAAATATTAACTTCTCTAATTGCAATTTCCAAAAGTTTACCACATACTTGATTTTCTGTATTACAAAAAGCAATTTGATGTTCCAAAGGGTATGGCTTAACAATGGTATTTGTTAAGGGAGATTGAGATGAAGAATATAATCCATCATCTCCAAAGGTATCCTTTTTACTTTGAGTTTTTATTCTGTCATTATTTCTTGTTATAACTGAACTGTTATCAATTTTACGTTGAAAAAATGCCTTTTTGTAGCAAAGAGTAAGACTTGTGTCTTTAGCTTGTTTTTCTCTTGATGTCACAGAAAACCCACGAATAAAATCAGGTACCTTGTCAGTCATATTAAACTTAAGATATCTTGAGTAAAAAATATGAACCGATTATATAACAACAAATGCTTTAATAAACATCCTACTATAGAATGTTTTATATTTCCTTGTATACTTTTTTTACATCAAGAACTGCTTTAAGACTAGAACAAGTTAAATTTGTTTACATTTCCTGTTATACTGTCTCCATAGTAACGTAGGCACAACACACATACATATTCCTTTCTATTTAAATTCTGAAATTTTTACTTGAATTTTTTTGATTTCTAATTTAAAACAAATTAGATTTAAAAATACTGCCCACTATAAAATTTTCATGAAGATTAAATACAATTTTATATTGCACTTATATCACAGATTTACTTCAGCTTCAAATTGATTTAAATTACAATTTAAGAAGCTAATTCTCATAAGGTCTAAAACATTCACTTGATCTGTTAATATTTCAGCCCTTGTATCAGCAACAAAACCTTGTTTATTAGGAAAAGCTCTTTCTGTACTTACTTGTACAGCTGGAATTGATAAGTATATTTTGGCTAATTCACATAGTTTAGGAAAACGATTTGCATTTTCCTTCCACCATACATTTATCACTGTATTCATTGAAACTACATTTTCACATAAATAATAAGTTAATTCAGCTTCTGCCATTTTTTCAGATGAAGTATCTAAATCCTTGGCCTTTTTGATATTCATAAAATATGACTCCAAAAGTGAATCTAAATATTAAACAATATGTATTAATATTACAACTATTTATCAAAGTTTAAAATGTTTATAAAGTCTTATTTTTCTACCTGCAGAATTCTTAATCTTGTCAGTCTCACATATTTCTTCTTTGGTTACAATAACATCTATAGAAAGCATTTTACTCTTAACTATATCAAACACTGTAAACTTCTCATCATCTGATAACAATCGAGTCTTGAATCTAGGATCAACCACCATTGCAATAATCATAGATTCATTAGTATTTATATGACCAAATCTTGAACACATTGATCTTATAAGCTGAATGGATAGTTGATTATTAAGATTCATGGACTCCATTAATTCTAAAATACCTCGTATAGTTGGTAGATATAAAGATAAAGGGGGATATGCATCTTTGCTCATGAAAGTGCTTGCTTGCTTTAATAAAGAAAAAATTTGTACATAATTTGATATTGACTCCCAATCTGCTTCTGTTAATTTTTCAGGAGGTGATGCTAATTGTCGCAGAAACACATGAAATGTAGTCCGTAATTTTAGTAAATTATCAAACATTTCAAAAATTGAATTCCATGAAGGTATGATATCATCTAATATACTGGAGGATTGAGGTTGTGACTTATTTATTTCTGTGTCTGTAGATGTCTTTGACCATAACACAGAAACTAACACTCGACATTTATTTACTAAATTATTAAACTCATTAAAGTTTCCTAAAACATCATCGACTGTTAATTGAAGTAGACGGGCAAAACAAGGTATTCTAATCCATCTGTCATTCATAGAAATAGCTTTGACTATGTTATATCCATTAGCAGTAACAATGTGAATAGTTGTCTTTTCTTCAGAAAATCCATATTTAAGTAAAACATTTTGTATTAAGTGAAATAGATCTTGAGCTGTGTTCCAGGTTTTTGGTAAACTTTCAAGCTGTAATAAAAAATGTCGTGGTTCAAAATCTTCAGTCCAATAATGCACTGTTACTGTCATATGGTCAGCTACACATCTTCCAGTCCAACCATCTATTGTTAAGGCTATTCTATTCACACCTAAAAAAAGATATAAAATGTTTATTTTTTGCAAATTATCAAAAATAAAAAAATAGCGATTATAAAGGTAAAATTTATGAAAAAGTATAATCCTACCTTTGTGCAGATCATTTTTTATAATCAAAGACATCTTTTTTTTCACTTGGTCATACATTTGAGGTATGATTACTTCTAACAATTGCCTTTCAGTAGGAAACTGATAAAATGGCTCAACAACTTTAAGAATATCTTTCAAACCTTTCATTTCCATAGGAGTAATTGGAAAAAGATCGAGGGCAATGGAAAATGCTACACTCTTTGTTATATCTTTAAACTTTTTCCAAATTTCTTGAAATGATGGCGTATAGTTTTTCACCCTGACTGCTTGCATTGTCTTGGTCGTAATCATCACTCCCTCAAAATTGTTGTCATTCATAAACAAGAATTTTTACTTTAACAAAATTCACTGCTAAAAAAGTAAACAGAACTTTGAGATAACCATAACTTTAAGAAACACGACAAAAACTTTGGTTGAAAATCTTAAAGCCTACAGAAGAGTTTACGTTTAGTTCGCGCGCTATTGTTATTTGTTTTTTTATCAACGCGAACATGTCGAGCTATAATAATTGAAGAATTTTTCTTTTTTTATCCTCAAGGATATTTAGTTTTTACGACGATAAGATAAAATAAACTATTTTTATTATTTTATGTAAATCAATCGACTAAGATTTGTATTTTAAATTTAACAGCGCTGTCCCTGCGCAGGTGCAGACACGATGTAAACAAAATTTATAATGCGGACTCGACTCGATGCATAAATGTCCCGCGGCTATTTCCTTTATTTGTTACTGTCGGTATATCTATATAATAGTTCCTTTTTTACCAACAGCAATTACATTATAGAAACTTAATACACTAGGTGGCGTTACATGAGTATTTTTAAATGTTCTTTCTTCTGATACGCGTATATAGTTATTTATTTTTATACGTAAATTTATAATCTTTTTATATTCCTTCCAACTTTTCGGTTACGGATTATAGTTTTTTGATTCTTCTTATATTTAAATATCAAACAGTATTATAAAAAGTTATCTACAGTTATACAATGGGGTATTAAAAATTCTTAGCATCCGATGTAGTTTTTAGCCCTATAGTTCAATTATTTATTTTTAATTATTTATTTATTTATTCAAATATTAAACGAGCAATATTGCCTATATACAAAGAGAGTTAAATTAAGATTATTTGTTCATATAGTTTGTGAATATCTTAAATATTTTGTAAAATGTACTATTAATATTGAAAGATTAATTGTGCTCAAACAGGCAAAAAATAATATATTATTTAAAATTAGTTCTTTAAAAATATCAATTTGAAAAATTTTTATAATCTCATTATAAGGAGAAATAATTAATTTATAGATACCATTATAATTATGCATAACAATATTATTACAAAGTCATAACAATTTTATGAAGTAGCCTTATATCTAGTGCAGCAATCAAAATCATTGAAATGAATTGTAACAAAATTTTGATAAAAAAGCTACGTTAAATATATTATAAAAATTATACATCCGTTTCAATTTGCAATTGTGCTAAAAAGGAATCGTATCTATTGTTCTTAATCGTTTTTAATATGCAATTTTCAGTGTAGAACTTGAGATAACAGACTTGAGACAGTTTGAGCAAAGTTAAATTACTAAACAAATTATTAAAATTATTAAAAACTTTATTAATGATGTATATGAATCCTAAAATAAGTACCAGTATTCTAATTTTATTACTATTTAGTGATCTATACCGGAAGGTGCAAGAACAAAATTATATTAAAATAGTGTAATTTTATGATTCAATTAATACACGAAATCAAGAAACTTATTTTTCCCAATAACAAGATTAAAACAATTTTAAAAGTACCGAACACATCCCAATCAAACTCCGACTTCACCCCAGAAAATCCCACATCCAGCGCTTAATTAAAATACCTCGGATACCTTATCACAATTTTCCCTAACCCATAACCTCGAAAAAAATCTCTCACCCAGCTTCCTCAAAAAAATCAAGCCATCCACATTCCATCTTCCATCTTGCCGTTCACCACATACACACACATCCATCCTCACTCCGGCTCCTCTCCTGCCGCTACCTCCACGCATCTACGGGCCCAACCTCTGGGGCCCAGCCCCGCGCCTATACCAGAAAGAGGGGGGAGGAATCGAAATCTTCGAGCGCGTTATCCTTTCTCTCTATACATATACATAAGTATATCCATCGCCAAGAGACTCGCTCGTGCGCGCGCTGACTCGACTCCTTTTCCCCTCTCCCCGATCTGTTTTTTAGCCAGGCCGCGGCTCTCTATACTGCAGCTGCTGGCGCGCGAGGCGGAGCCTGGAGGACGCGCCAATGGCCGTCGACGAGGCCGAGCCGTGGGATACTTACGTGCTGCTAGCCTGTGTAAGTATATAGGTATATGCGTATATCCTTTCGCTAAGATCGCGTGCTCGCCGCGGGCCAAGCGTCTCCTTCTTCGCTCTTAACGTAATTACGAGCGCGGATTATTATTCCGTTTATTTACTTTATTTTTGCACTTTTTGCAAGGGGGATTGATGAGGTTTTATTTTCGGTTTTGTTACAGCGTCGGCCTGGAATGAGTATCCCTGTCGACCTCGGGGCTGTTAAATTATCGACGGCTGGGATGTTCTGCTTAATCAGTGCGTCTCTCTGCAGCTCGAAGGTAAATTTGTACTCCGTTTCCCGCTTAATTGCAACATTGACATGCTTACGGAGTTTAAAAGAAATCAGCACGGCAGAAGGATATGTCGATGGAAAAAAATCGATTTTTTTCCAAAGACAGTTACGCTCGTAACAACACTACAATCGCTGAATCCGATAAAAACAAAATCTTTGACCTAATTACCATACATTCGCGATTCCAGCTTCCATGCACGTCCGAATAAATAATACAGGTCGTTGCGGGAAGCCGCGGCTGCATTATTGCATTGTGATATTGTTCGGCTGACGTTTATAAATCTGAGGCGGGCTCTGTTTAGCGGGAAAAGCGCGCGCGCAGGCCGCGTGCCGCTTGTAAAAGGAGCGCAATATTTTGCAGCTTGAATGGGCCGACTGTGGCTCGGCAGCGCGCGCTAGTTGTAAATTTTGCGTCACTCTATTATATATACCCCAGGAGAGTTGCCCGAGCGCGCGAGGCCTGGGTTACACCATCGCAGACGTGTCTGCGTTGGTTTTTTGTTTTGTTGCGGGGGAGTGTTGGTTTTCTTTTCGATTTGAGTTTTTGGGATTTTTATTTTTTGGGGGGTTTGAGAGGGGGTGTGGGTATTGCTGTTTATTGGTGTATTTTGGGGTAGAGTTGGGTTAAAGACGCTGTCGTGTTTTTGGGTGTGTATGTCGCTAGGCAAGATGTAAGTCTAGATTATTGTACTTACCATATAGACTTTAATAAATTATTAGTTCTTAGAGTAATTCAAGTGAATTTACTAGTGTATAATAATATTATTGCATATATATGCATCTAGTATTGCATTTAGCAGTAAAAGTAGAGAATATTATTTAAGAATTTTATTCATTTGCACTGCTATTTACTGGTTTTGTTGTCGTTTAATGGCAGTTTGAAAAAGATGAAAAACTGAAGTAAATTAAAGTAACACGCATTACTTGCTCGTATTCGAATTATATTCGAATATATAAAGTTGACTTATATACTAAATCCAATTTTAATATTTGTATGCTGTACAGAAAAAATAAAGATTTTCGCTTAGGTCTTTTGGCGAAGTAAGAAAATTCGTGAAACTATAGCATAATTGTATTAAAATCAAAATGATACAACAATAAACCAATCACATGAACAGTTACCTTATATTATACACAAAAATGTAATGGAACTAATAAGTGGTTGTAATCATGCAATATTCTAAGGCTTATGTGCTATCTTAGAAAAATGATTTGCATATTTATAAAACAAACTTTTCAATTTAAAACATTTTAAATTATTACAAAATTATTAAATGAATCAAATATTACGTAGCTTTATAATTAGCAAGGTCGTTTCATGTAAACCTATTAAATTTAATGCGACTAAATAGAAAAAAATAAAAACATGACAAAATACGCAATAAAATTTATTATTAGAAATCAAAATATCCTTACATCAGCTTCTACTTCGAGTGTTTTTATACAGATGGTGATATTCACTCTGACATCTTGTTTAATGTACCTTTTTAATGGTTAGAAAATATATTTAATTTTATTTTATATTTGCGAAAATTTTTCTGTGAATATTTCTTTAGAGTTTCCTGAGAGCAAAATAGTTCAATAATTTTTACAGTAATATTTTTGCAAAAATGTATGCAAATGTATTTTTACGAGTTTTCTTGTAAAGTATACGATATATCGAAAATTTTTCTTCCAGGGCGTGCACATTAATGGCTTGAAATAAAAAAAACGGAACACCTGTTATCTCACAAGAGATACGGCTTTTTCATTCAGTGCCATAAATACATACTTACGCATCAAATTTAACGAAACATGTTTCATTATATCTGACGTTAATCGTAACACTTACAATTAAAATTGTCATACACAAATCTGCCAGAATTCCGTTTCTATTTTCACAAACAATAAATCCCATCGAAAAAGTTATCACCATCCCGAAGCCCTTCAGCAAACTTTTCATCCGCCGCGCGCCCTAAATCAAGCTCTGTCATTCCCCGGCGATTTCTCCTCTCAACTCTCCCACTCCCTTCCCAAAAAAACTCTTAATTCAAAGACAAACAGCATCAGAAAAAAAATCAAGTGCCTCGATCCTCTTTGCAGGCTTACATAAGCCGCTAATCTAATCTCCGCGCAAACGGATTCGTCCGGCAAAGGGCAGAGCAGCAGCGGCGAAAGTTTTAAGCTCTATACACGGGCCCACTATGCACAGAGAAGTGGGGGAAGCGTTTTGGGCCCGTTGGGACCGCGCGCGAACGGTAAACGCGCGAAGGATTATCGAGGAGCTTTTTCTTGGCTTTGTCGTGGAAATGAAGTGTACTTAGCTCCCTGGTTGGCCGGACCAAGTGCGCAGCGCTCCTCGGGGCCCGGGGGTCGTAAAGATTCGTAAGGGAAAGGTCGTCGCGTGGCCCGTTACACTCCGCAATAAGCGCAAACAGACACGGCGAGCGCACGTTTTTTCTTTCTCTCTTCGGCAAACGAGAGCCAAGAGTGTAGGTCTCTCTCTCTCTCTGGCTGTCATAAAACGAGCGCACAAACTTTCCTACGGGGCCTGACCAACTTTACCTGACCTCTCCCCCCCTTATCTCTCTCTCGCTCCCTTTTCGCTCTCTGTCTCTTTCCTTTGGCAGAGTGGAAAATCGAGAGAGCTGGAAGAGTGAGAGAGAGGCATGATTACCGGGGGCAATAAAATTAATATTGTTTAAATGCGGTTTGAAAAGGGGCCCTCGCGCCACCTCCATAAAAGGGCCCGTCCGAAAACTGCGCGCAGAGCGAGCGCACAAGCCGCTCACCTCGCCAAAAGCGGGGCCTTAATCTCTTGGGCTTTCAGCAGCGCGACGCGGACCTACGGGCACCGAGCGAACCAACTGTTTGCTTTATTTTTTGCTCTCTGTGTTTCTCTTTTTTCTTCGCTTGGTGGTGGCTGTTATAGTTTTTGGGTTTGTCTGGATTTTTGGAGAATTAACAATATTCTTTCTTGTGACGGGCGCTGAAGAATCAATGCTTTTTGGGACGCTGTCTTTACGTACTTGCTTGGTTTTATACAGTATCCGTTTTTCTAATTTTTTAAGAGTAAATATGATTTTATTTTTACAGTATTTACAATAGTTTTTAAATTTGATTAAAAAATTTACAAAGTACCACAATCTTTCAGATTAATACTTTTGACCTATATGCCGTCGATATAAATTATATTATTCCTTTAAATGATTGTTGTGGTGATTTCATATTTAAAGTAATATGTATTATAGAACTGTTTTGTTTGCCCATATTACTATTCAAGATCAATAGCTTATCATAAAACTGCTCACATTCGAAAAAATTATCAACTGGAATCATTGCTTTATTCGAGGAAATGTATCATCTTACGATTTCAATAATTTTTTTTAATTGGTCAATAAACTAAAATTTACACAAAAAAAAAAATGATCAAAGACACTTTGCAAGGGGGGCAAATATAAAATATTTTGCTTTTACTAATAGCCTACAATACCTAACTCGACCGTTCAGAAGCGCGTACGCTCACAGGGTAGCCAATCAAACGGTTCCACAAGGGGGAGATATGATTCACACCCCTTTATTCACATTTTCAAGCTCAACTCGCGATTGTACCTCCAGCCAAAATTACCGGCATCCGAACATTTCCTCTTAAACATTCTACCATTGCCCTCTAATCACAAAAGCACGGTATTTTTTCACAATCTCAAAACTCATTCAACAAAATGTCTATGCAAACACGTTGCACCGGGAAAAAAAAATCCATCGCGATGACAATTGCGAAACAATAATCTACCCAGATTCTCGCGCTCGTACGAACGGAAAATAAGTCGATGAGCCCGAAAAAGCCCCCGTAATCTTATTGATTTTAAAAACACATGTAAATCCCTTTATTGCCGCCTCGACTGCGATAACTTCCCCAGAAATCCGAGAAACTTTTCTCAAGAGCGCCTGTTTGAACTTGGAGCCCGAGCAGAAAACAGCCGGCCTACCTGTACATGTATATGCGATCTGCGCGCAACCTTTTGGATTTTTAAAGCGCGTGGGATTTTCATCCTTAACTCGTGTGCCGCGTTGTCTGCTAGCGATAAGTGCTGTGTGCTCTAGCGCAAACATCCGAGCCTAGCGCACCGCTCTAGGATTAACTTTCGTTTAATTACCGCGAGCGCGTCTGATTTTTTTTTCTTTTCGCTCGAGTCTGAGCCGCTCTCGTTTTTAGCTCCGCTGTTTATCCTCGCCGCGAGGCGATAAAGAAATAAGAGCAAGGTGTACGAAATGTGCGCGGTATTTTTACGGATGTGATTAGATTTCTTGGATGTATGTATATGAGAATTGGTGGATGGTTCGGTTTTGTTTTATTGGTTGTAATTGTTTAAATTTGAGAAATATTTATTGTTTTTTATATTGTACGAACGCTGTGTAAAGTTAATTTTACGAAGTATATGATTGAAAGTAGTAGCAAAAATATGATTGCATTCAAGAGGCTCCTGTTACATTTGGAAATTTATGATCTTTTATGATTACGTAATACACAGTATAATGACATTCATATATTTTTTGACAAACACAAGTATGATCTAAATTTATTATCCTGTCGTAAAGTTCTATTATTAACAGAGAACAATTCGTATTATTTGTAATAGACATTACAATAGTACATTTAAAATAAAATGTTTTACGATATGAAAACATCTATAATTTATAATAAATATTGAAAGAGTATAGACATCAATTGTTGTAAGGCGATTTTTAATTACTATCTAAACGATTTTTGTTTAAATAAATAGTCACTTTATATTTGGAACACAAAAAGTATCATTTGCTTCGGGTAAACATACGAGATTTCATACCGCCATCAGCTTTTTCCTAAACGAACAATTAACCTAATCTAAAAAAGATACCGAGCGGATTTTTTGACACGTAAAGATCTTATCAGTCTTTAGGGAATAATTGTAACAGCGTAACAATTGTCTCACAAAAAAATTATTGTTAAATTCAGAACATACATTCGTGCTCTAGATATTAATTCCACGAAAAAAGTAATTTTTACACTTATGTATTTACAATATAATAAATTTCATTAATTTTTTTCATTACAAACATTCTTGGACTTTTTTAAAATATTTGATAATAAACCTTTAACCGAAGTTTATGTAAGAAAATTTAAAAAACTTATTTCTATGCATCACAATTTAATTTTCTTTTCAAATCTATTTTGTTTACAAAATATTATAGTCAATACAAAAATACATTTCCAAATTCTAAGAAGTAAATAATATTAAAAATATTAAAGATTGAGCATATAAGTTTTAACAATTATATTTCTAAATACAATTGTTAAAACTTATAAGCTCAATTAATTTCTATTAATATTTCTAAAAATTACAGATAAATTATTTTATTTAAAAAAAAGTTTGAATAACTATAACTGTACAAGGACATATTCCAAAGGTATAAGTAATCCCTGCAACAAAAAAATTCCGAAGATTAGGATTGCATCAGCATAAAATAAAATTTGTAGTCGCTACTCAAATTAAACTTTTTCCAAATATTTTCAGAGCAAGTGAATAACTTAATATTTTATATAAATTCAATTTTAGAATATTAATTAAATCTGTACATAAACAGCTTGTCAGCCAACATAATTTTTGTTTTAAAATCCTATTTTATCCCACTAACTCATCCTTAATTAATCCATAATAAATTTCAACGTTCCTAGATCTCACTCATAAACAGCTCCGAGCACTCTCAAAACCACCCTTACCCAAAAGCAAAAAAGCCGCAGCTATTTTGGGAAAAAGCCATTGCATAATTCGCCGAGCGCTAAAACTACACCCAGAGTTAGCGATGGCAGCGTTTGTCGGTGCCTAAGGAGCACTTGGCACGGCCCGCGCCTCATGAAACGTCGTGAGCGCAAAGGGCTTTTAGGTACTAATTTTATGTAGAGATATGAGCAAGAGGAGGAGGCGGCGGTATGGTTACGCCCCAACGTGCCATCACTCTGTATCCCGCAGGTGTCGTAATTCGCTCCGTGTATATATGTACGTGCATATACGTACGTAGACCGGAGCTTGCAGCCTCTCCAGCTGGCCGTATAACTGAATGTTATGGCTTGAGACCGGAGAGAGACAGGCTGAGGATTCGTAGACGGAGAAAAGCGCGCATTGCCAAACATCACCCACGCGTCTT
This sequence comes from Eupelmus urozonus, assembly GCA_900480035.1. Classification (NCBI taxonomy): domain Eukaryota; kingdom Metazoa; phylum Arthropoda; class Insecta; order Hymenoptera; family Eupelmidae; genus Eupelmus; species Eupelmus urozonus. The sequence goes on from UELX01000959.1 coordinate 24,708, forward strand.
TCCCATGTGAATGTATAGCTGTTGGAGATGTGGAACGCTTGATTTTTAGTTTGGAGTTTGAGTCTTTGAATGGGGAATTAATGCGCGATGGTTGGGGAGTTTGGGGGTGGATGGAAGATTGTATTTTACGAGAGTCCAATGGTTTGAAAAAATGTAAGTGCAGGTATGTGGTAAAATAAAAGAAAATCAAAATTTGATTTGGTTGAATTTTGTAACGTTAATTTATACAGTTTATGTTGAAGAGAAAATAATTTTATTATCAGACTACGACCGTAGGATAAAGTGTACAAGAACATGTTTAATTGCCTCTAATTTACTGCGAAATAAAATTATAAGTAAAATTTGTACAAGTTGGACGATACTGGCATCTGGCGTATCTGTACTATTCGGGTACAAAACACTACTATTAGGTGAATTTTGAGTTCTCAAAAATTCATACTTTTTAAGAAAATAATTAAGCCAGATAAACATTTACTTCTGCATTAGTATAACAACAATGGAGGTTATATAGGTACACGTATAAAGATTTGTTGAAAAAATTACTATATTATGTCATAAGAGATTGTAAAATCATTCGGTAACAGATTGTAAAAATCCAAAAAATTTCCAAAACAGTATGCAATTTTTTGGAATTTTATAGTCCGTTACCGCTTTATGAAACAATACAGTAATTTTTCGATATGTCGGTTTTTAACAATTTATGAAATGATCCTCACTAACTGATATACAAGTACATTAATAACAAGACAAGCGCTAGATAGGTTCTACTGTATTCTAAAACACTAATTCGATTGCTTTAAATATTACAATATCTCTTATTCTGCACCGAGAGAAAACTCTAGTATTTAATACCAGAAAATCAGTCGAATTGTCCTTAACCCTAAATTGTTGTTAACTGGACAATATAACAATGTTCTATAATAATAATAAAAGTGTACAACTTACTATATAATTCTATTTTTTTTTTTACTAGAGTTTTCCTTACCAGAGATTCTGGTTGTTGGACCACAGAGGATTTTTCTCAGTGCGGTTTACCAAGCAAAAAACTTTTGTCAATTTTTTTTTCGAGATATTAACGTTTATATTTTTGCAACTCTTTTATTGTAACTTTCTAAATCAAAAAGAAAATTATATAAAATAATAACACGTTCGTTAAATAAAGATACAACATTTTATGTTACGATATTAAAGATCAGAATTTATACGAATTTCAAAGAAAGGATATGTAAAAGTATTTTTTCTTATGAACTCACGTCATTAAGGTAGAAAATTTCTTAATTTTCAGTTTTTACGTAGACTCAATTAGATATTTTAATATAAAATCTTATATAAATAAGTTATATTTACAAAGTTATTGTTTGAAACTTTTGAAATCTGTCGATTTTCTCAAAATAATTTCTACTAATAAGTTGACGCCGTTTTGCTTGGCTCACAGTAATTTAATATTTATTAAATATATAATATTAACGAAAGTTGACTTTATGAATAAATATGTGTCACACATAGTCATCTTTACGTTATAAATCAATGGTATCAAGCTTTATCTATTTACATAGTTTTGGCAGATAAAATAGTTTTAAAAAATTTTGATAGAATCTAGTCTTTTTTAGAATACTTGTAAACTCCTTTTATCGCATATTCTAGAAATTTATAAGATTTTTGTAAGTAATTATTAAATATAATCAATTTTTATAAAAATTTTTCGATATCAAATTGTTTTTCCATTTGAAAAAATAGCGTGCATTGAAATTAAATATAAAACAATGGATGTCGGTATTCTTATGAAAGGAAGGATTAAATACCACTTCAAACTCAAAATATTATAAAAGTATAATATAAAACTATATCTATTAATCGTAATAACATAAATATGCTTGCACGTAATAATTGAAGTTTATAAAAATTCTAAAAAATAGATAATCTATAAAAGATTGAGAAATAAAATATCTTTATACAACAATGCTGAAAAAAGTATATTCATTACTACTCGTTTTGGTAACGAAAAGGTGTCCGAGACTTCAGTAATACCGCCTAAGCTATTGTTTGAACTTGGAAAAAAAAATATGAATATATATATGTAAATTCGGGATATAATTATCCTCTGTAATGACATACCGTATCTCTGTATGAAAGTTTATGTCAATATTGTAAAACATCTAAATAAAATGGTATTTAAACGAGATTTAAAATTTTTTTAAAGATGTTCTAAGCAATGTATGAAATTTTATGTCAATATTGTAAAACACCTAAATTAAACGGTATTTAAACGAAATTTAAAAATTTTCTTAAAAATGTTCTAAGCATTAATACACTTTTCAGATGATTTGAAATATTAGTTTACAATTTGGCGCAGAGATAGAGTATTACTTTATGGAGGGCAATTACATCTTGATGTAATTGAATCAAGAAAATGACGTGATTCGAGCATATTGTAATATATTTTTTGGAATATTTAAAAAGTTATTTTGCAATCTAAATTTTTTTTCAAGTTACTATAGACTTAACAACAGTAAATCCAACTATTTTTCTTAATTCAAAAAGTGCATATCATTTTATACTAAATTTAGCCATGCAAAAGTGGATTTCATATAGTTTCCTTTAGCTTACAAAATTAGTAGTGTACAACAGCTAATATTATAATTAAAAAATTTTTTTATAAAAAACTGTCTTGTCTTAGTATGACTACAATTTCAAGTAATTTTCTAATCGAGCTTACCAAAAACCTTTCTCACGCAATTATAAACAATAAAAACGTTTCTTTTCGTGAAAAGCACCTGTTAAATAGAAGTACACAAGATCGAATCAGCTCCGTTCATCAGCCGCGGGTCACAATAAATCACGAAAAAAAGAAGGATTCGGTATATACGCATGCACAATGCGAGTCCGCACGTAACCCATAATCCCCGGCAAAATATTTTTTCTCTCTTTTTTTTCCCTCTCTCGGTCTCGCCAGCACACGAGTAAGTCAACAAAAAAGTGTATACGCGGAGCCATGCTTTCGTTTCGAGAAAGATAAGACGCACGCGCTCTCTCACACACACACCGACTACATAAACTCTCTCACACACACCCACACATACAGTGAATTAGCCGCATACACACATTCTAAGACGGATCACGCAACGGTCTTGCATATATCGAGAAGGAGAGAGAGAGAGAGAGAAGACAGGTAGAGAGAGGCGTATATATATACATGTATAGCGTGTGCGCGAGCGCGAGCGCGAGCCTTTATTTTATTAGCGTCGTAAAAAAGGAAGAATAAAAATGGAGAACATTTTTACAAGTCGATCATTAAAGTCGGCTCTCGCTCGCTGGCGCGGAGAGATATCCGCCAATTATACCGTTTCTCCATCTCGCTCCTTTTTCCATATCAAAGCTCTCCGTGCCAGCAAAGCCGGCCTTCCGCGTCTCTCTCGTGCATGTTCGCCGTTTTTTAACCCCCCCTCCCCCCTCACCCCATCGCCCTTCTCTATGTTTTCTTTTTCCTTCTATGCCTCTTGTGTATAAAGTAGGTATAGACGTGAACGTGTACACTCGCATGCTTTCCTCCTGCGGCGGCGCAACTCGCGGTTTCTTCGCTCGTTTTGGGGCCGCCGGAAAAGTTTCGTGTGAGCCGCTCGCGCGCCGCCAGCTGTAAACCGATTTACCTTTTTTTAATGAGCCATCCGTGCAGCCGAGCGCTCGATGCAGTCGATCGAAGGGCGAGAGCGCGTGTATAATGACGGACGCGGCTTCTTTCGTTTTATATATATATGTATATCCGAGCGGCGTCGCCATTGCTTTTTTCGTGCTGGATCAAACGCGCGCGCTGTGGATCGTTTCTCGGAATCTGGGCTACGGGAGATTTTATTCGCCGTGCGCCAGGTTTTTCATGAGAAATGCTTAATGATTCTTTTATGCGGGGCTTCCAGGATCGGCTTTATAACTGTTAGTCCTTAAATTTTTTATCGTTGTTGCTCGCCCGGGTACTTTGTTCCTTTTACCCCGGCCGAGCGCTCCGCTCTCCATATTTAATAATTAAATCAATAAAACAGCACACGTAAACGCTCTTATATCATAATAAACGATAATGTTGATACATAAAACATTTCTTCTCCCGCAAAGGATCCCACAAAAATGGTAATAGTACCGATATCGCTCCGAGCGATCCCAGATAAACGAGATAAGCTCGATGCTCGTTAACGAGAGCGTATAGGTCAGAGAGCGCCGGCGACTAAGTAGTTTCGCCAATATATAATCAGAAATGAAATCCGATACCCGTCTCACAGCTACAAAATAGACAGTCCGGAGAGTCGTCAAAGGGTTGTCCCGAACGGATAATGAGCGCATGATAATTCAAAAGTTCTCTTTGTCAGCTGGGAGCGGGTCCCCCGGACGCCTTTATTTTTATAGGGCTCTATAAATTACGAGTTTATTTGCGCCTCGTAACCCCTTCTGCTTGCGGTGCGCCGCGCGAGACTCTCTCTCGTCGGGGTGTAATAAAGCTTTTCCAAAACTTGCGCCGAGGAGATGATCCCTTGTCGTTAGGCGCATCGGCAATTAATTCATTATTGTCGGACAGAATTAGAGCTGTGTTTTCTTTTCGAGGATGTTTTTATTGGCGAGGAAAAAAGTTAGTCCGTAAAGGTTTATTAAGGGTAATTTTGTACTAATAATGCGGCGTTTAGTTTTTGCGGTGACTTTTTATTGCGCTCGATTGTTCGTTTTTGCGTGTGGGTAGGTTTTTTTTAATTCTTTTGTGCTGGTTTAAAATCAAGGTTGTGAAATTCATGCAGCGGGGATTGTTAATTTTTCGATGAATTATTCTTTTATTGTGATGATGGAAAATTGATGGAAATTTGCGCACTGCACTGGAAAAACGTGTGTGTTATTGTATTATTAACGCAGTAACGTAAGAATTATAAAAGGTGTAATAAAATGCTGTAAAGATGAGTAAATAAAACATTATGATATTATTATACACAATGATTAACGGATCGCCTAGTAAATGTATACAATTTATTACGATAACTTTATTAGTTTTCTTATTTATCAAAATTAAGCATCAAATCAATGTGTACGTAATATTACATTTACAATATTACATTTATCTTATTACCTTAAATCAAAATTAAAAACATACACCCTTTTACAATATCTGTCTTATATATAAACGTATATAGAAAAGTCATTGCAATATCGGCAATAAAAGCATATAAAATCCACGCGCTAACATCTATTAATCATCACATTAAGCTAACCCAAGCACCGGCCAACTCCAAAACCTGCTTCGCCAATAAACGTTTAAAACTATAATCATAACCGCGCGCAACTGGTAGCCAACAGCCGGAAAATATAACAATCTAAGCATAAACATAAAAGCCAGCCCAAAGAGTTAAGCACAGCAATCAAGCAAACATCCTCCAAAAAAAAAACCCCGCAGACAACAGCAATATAAGAAAAGTAGCCTCCAACTCTGCGCGTAATCTATATTGCCAACCAATTTTCGAAAAACTTCCGCCACAGCTCCAGCACTCACCCAAATAATATAGAGCGTCTAATAAAAGGCCACCGGTAGGAGGAGCAGCAACGGCAGCCAGCAAGGATTTACCTATATATACAGCCTTGCGCGCGCTTTTAAAAACTACCGCTCGCGCTGGGCGTAGCGGCCGCGTGATTCCCCGAGTTGCGCGCGCGCAGGTCGGCCCTATAATTGCTCTATTGCCCCCGCAATTTGGCCGACCGTTAGGTGCGTGCGCGCGCGCGCCTGGGTCTGTATATGCACTGTGGGCACAATGAGGCTCTCATGATGCTCGTCGGGCCAGCGGACCCCCCTGCGACTATTTTCCCCCCGCGGCCAAGCGGCCCCGGAAAATGGGCCACAATGTGACGCCGCGCTCCGTTTTTAATTGAGAACGGTAATATAAACATTTACAGCACCCCCCGAGAGCTTTGCTGAGAGCCCTTCTTGGAACAGAGGAGCGAGCGCGTAGCTTTAAAAGGAGGTTGGGAGGATGTAAGAGCGTGCCCTGATTTTCTGGGCTTTTGGGCCTGTGTGGGACAAGCTGCGCGAATGCCTCGATTGTATTGCTTGGCTGATGCCCTGCTGCTCTGTGCGGTGCTTATGTATAGGCCGTAATTTTGCTAGTGCGGAAAATTTTTGCTGGATGAGGCCAGATGAGTTGTCTTTGCGAGGATTGTTTTTGGTCGGGTGATGGTTATTTTGATGGTGGGGTGTGATGCAAGTTTGAGATTTGATTTTAATGAGGTGAAATGTTTTTATGGTGAATTTATTGAACTACTTATATGGATTTTATGTTCTTTGTTGGATTTTCTTTACTCATATATACATATGAGTAATATTGCTACTAGAAATTGTGTGTTTGAGAATTGATATTTATTGTAGCACTTTAAAACTTTTATGATTATAATCTGTTTAACACACTAATTTTAATAGGCTTGATTTGTAGAAATATAGTATAATAATTATTCTAATAAATGATTTAAAACGGGTAAAATTAACCTTAATAATTATTATTAAAATAGTCGATTGATAAGATTAAGCAGTTTATTGATCAAGATTTTAAAACGTGTATTGTTTATTCCTTTAACAATAGTTATGAAAGTGTCAAAATTCTCAAACAGACATAAAAAGACCGATTATCGATGTACAACTTATGATTCACAATCATAAACGAATCCATTCATTTTGAACAAGTTTACAATGTGGTATGCAAAAAAAGTGTTCTACTGTAAAACTTTAACCCATTACTTCCATTACTAAAAACTCTATTGTCAAGCAATACTTTCAACGAGTCCATCACGACGCTACCTACACTACAATAAGCCAAAAAAAAAATTGAAGAAATGAAAAAAAAGTTTGACGACAGCATCAAAAGGCACTGTTTTGACAGGCCAACTAAATGCGCAGCAGCGTGTCACAAGACCACCGACCGTTACGACTGTCGCCTTTCAAGAGCCGCAGTGCAGTTAGCTTTTCTTCTCTTTGGGCTCGCTGTTTGGGTCACGTCTATAATGGCAGCTACTTCTGCAGTTTCTCGGTCCTTTGGCTGCGTCAATTGCCGCAATTTCCACTTGTAAATCGCGAGAGAAAAGCGTCAAAGGATCGAGCGGACAGAGCGGAAAGGCAGGCCTCTAATCGCCGCGAGCTACTTGGAATTATTCCTTCGATTGTTCCAGTTATTACGGAAAAGTTTACATTTTTATTTGTTGTTTTATATTAGCTATTTTGAGATAATTAATTTATTAAGTAAATAAGCGGTCTTCAACAATGGGATAATATCCCAATTTAAAAAACTGTGATATATACTTTAAAACAGAGTAAGAGCAATAAAGATTGTGAAACATTTTTAGAAATATGTATTTTCATGAAGCTAATTGAAGAAACCTTGAAAAATAAACATTACTGCAATATATCAACTTAAAATTTTGATTTCACAAAGTCAAAGTACCTTTTAATAATTTTTGTGTACATAATCAATTATTTAGTTATAAAGTATAACTAATTACTGTTGAAATAAGGCAATGGAAAACATAAGTTTTTGTTATTGCTAATTTACGTAATTTATACGTAGGTATATTCAAGCCCTGTGAAGTATTCCAAACAATAAAATAAAACGGCCGATGGGGATTTGACGAAGCATAAATAGACCTTGTATATGGGAAAGGTGAGCAAGTTTCTCTCTTGAAGGCGGAGCAGAGAAAAGCCTTAAATATAAGCAAGTTTTGGGGGCTGTAGGAGTTTGCTGTATATTGGGTCAATATTGTGACACACTCATAGGTTATCCTGCTTCAAGTCCTGCTATTATACAGAGATTATCTTCGGCTTATTACAATTATGCATTCAATCAAAGCATGCACAAGCGGCCAAGTGCAGAAATGCACCTGCGATCTTCAAAAATTTTGAATATTGCAGAAGATAAATCAATTCATATTTTAAATTTTCGATGAAACTTAAGCATATATTCATAGAGTAATATATTTAATACATGTTTAATATATTCATAGAGTATAGCCCGATTGAATTTCAAAAGCAAGACATTTTCTGCTTATTAATGTTCATTATTATTTAAAATATATATGATAATTCATATAAAGATATAATTCAAAATGAATTAAAACTTATGCCTTTATAATAAGAATGAAAATGATTCTTTATAATAAGAATGAAAATTTGGAAACTCGTATTTATATACATGTAGTTTCTAAATATAGTAAATCTGCTGCTTTTAAACGATAATTTGTAGTAGAATAATGCAAATGTAAACATGTTAAATAATATGTATGAGAATTCAAATTATATTAGTAGATCCTTCATACAAATTCTAATATGCGCAATTATTAATTATCTTTAGAATTTCACCTCAAGGTTTTCTTTTTTTTAGGATATATCAAGTTAATGAAGCTCAATAAAATCTTATTTTCTATAATATTTGTACTTTAAAAAATTTATTTTAATTTTTAAATGTTTCAAACAAGTTCTAAACTTCTAAAAACAATATATAATATTTCTTTATGGAGTATAAAAGTAGCGTTAACAGAAATAATTTTTGTTGATAATAATATACGTTCGATGACCATAATTTTTTTAAACTAATAGATTTTGACCCTTTACAAAGTGCCATAGGTGAAAAAAGAACAAAAATTTTAATACTGGTCAAATGTGTATGTTACAAAAGTTACTATCGTTGTTTCTGTTGCAGAATTGACTGTCACGACTATTTCCAATTTCATAAAAGTAGAATCATATCTGCAATTAATACTTCTTAAAAAGTAGAATCATATCTACAATTAATACTTTTTAAAAAGTATTTCTTTGATATTTATTTTAAATAAACTTTTTACATGAAAAATTCTGAAAATATGTATGCAAAGCATAATGTAAGTATAAGAGCATAATAATGAAGGAACGCGCTTTACGGCATATCAACCCTAATTATTCGATTACCTGCATCTCATAAAACATTAAATCCAACGAGAACTAAACAAATAGATTGGTTGAACCATCATGGTGTTCAGTACATTATTGATTTAATATATAATTTCCATGCCAACAACGTATGCTATGAAATATCGGTATAGACTTGATGGCACTAAGCGATCCTTTTGAATAATACAAATGGCTTTTTAAAACGATCTTACACTGTCTTCTCCTTGCTGTACTGATGAGTTGATGAAGCTTTTTCAATGGCATTATTATATTAATGAAAATATATCGAATTAAGTCTGACGAGTGTTTTTTTTCTAATTATTTTTTTCAATTTTCGTATATAATTGAGATAAAGAGATTTAATTTAGAAAATTTCAAAAAGTAAGTATCAAGACTACTATAGTTTTATTTTAAAATAAGTTATTTCATTATAAATAAGAATAGTTATTTAAAATTAACTTCTTTATTTCAAAAAGGTTTATATTATATATGAAATGAGATGATTCTCATAAATATTCAGATTGTTTATCTATTTTCATGAGAAATTTTAAAAATCTCTACAACTCGTTCACTGATTTTATGTAAAAATATTATTTTGACAATTATATCTCAATACTATTTACAGAAAAGAATGATTTTACCGATTGTTATAACAAGTAAAATGTGTATAACTCCTTTTTTTATTTTTAAGAAAAAAATCATTTAAAATGATCAGCTATCTGAGATCCCCTATAAATGGAAAATTCGATTAATTTGGAAATGTTTGACTATGTTTTAGACTTTTGGTAACATAAAACATTTTTTTTGGACATCATGAATTGAGTTTCAAATATTTGGCTTGAAAGTTGTTTGGATAAATTGGCACCAAATTTCATAATAATTACTGGTTTTCGCCAGAGAATTACTCAGGATTTTATAGGTAATATTTTATCAAGATAAACAGCACAAGCTGCTAACGTTAAATATTAAATTGTAAATATTAAATAATGCACTAACTATGAAATATATTATATAAAAAATGAAATTTACGATTTAGATATCTGTAAAAGCTATTAGACATCACCGCGCGAGAATTCAAAATAAAATACGACAATTTCACAACAAAGCGTATATCATCGGAATAACGTTAAATATTGTGAGTTCAAACGCGGTAGTAGAATCCGCTTGGCAATCGTTTAATCGCTCAATGAAAACGTTTATAGCGCCGTGGGAAATTATGCCCGAGGTGTGAATGAATAATTGGTTATAAAGTCAGAGATATTAATCGTAAATCGCTATTACGGAAAGGCTGGGATGCGCGCTTTTCGGCGTTGAATTACTATCGCTCGCGCGCGAGCGAGGCCGCTTTGATTTATGAAAGTGCGCCAAAGCGACTTTTTCGACTCGCGAGAACGCCTCGGAAATATACGATTCTGCGCGTTGCGCGCCGCGAAAATCTCGCTTTATTTCGAAAGCTTGCGAGTTGCCACGCGCGCCTCGTACACGCCTGCAATAAAATAATACATTGCTCCGGGTGAATCAGACCGCCACGAGTGAAATAGGGAACCTGCCGTCGTCGCTGACTGACTTTTGCAATAATCTTGCATTAATATTATCAGGCACTTGGCACTTTAACTTTTTTCAAATTTACTCAATGCTCAAGCTGTTGTTTTAACATTAAAACCTTAAATTTTGTAATTACTCGGTAGGCTATAGTTGTATATTTATTGTACATGTATTCTTTTTTAAGTTTTAGTGTCACAAACTGTGTGAAGAAATACTGGGGGATATTAAATATATAATTTAAAATATAATGTTACTTTTATACTTTTACTTTGACAATGTATACTTTTATCCTAATTTTAAAAAGCATGACATATATTAATAAAATATTATTAAAATAAAATGAAGATATTTTTATAGAACAGACTGCTTTGTAAAAAAGAACTTGATTTGTTATTGAAACACTAATCTACCCCATTTTTAATAAGCTTCATTTACAAAATTCAAGAAGTACAGATTTTCCAAACCAACCGTAAAAAAAAAACCCTAAAAAGTTAAAAATAACAACGTTCACATTGCAACAATGATTTAACATTAGGCAATAAAGTAAAGCTCTCGTACCGTTAGCCGAAAAAGGGCAACAGTCATGGCTAATCCGGGTGCGGGCTGGCTTAGCGCTCTTCAGGGGGGGCGTTAAGCGCGCGTTTATAAAAATATAAGAACTGCAATAAAAATTTTAAAAATCCATAAATAAAAGCCCTCCCGGAGTACCGCCGCTCCAGCTAAACCGTATACTGCACCTTTGTTAACTTCAATTATGCTCGCCGCTCTCCGCCGGGGAATACCCCTGATTGGTATACGCATAAAATCTGTAAAGGCACAGCCGCGGAAGAAGCGCGCGTATAGAAAACGGAAGGAAGGCTCAAAGAAGGGACATTAGTCGCTGAACTCGTGCACATTTTGCTTGCTTCCTTGTACCTGGCGATTCTGCGCGCGCGACCCAAAGACACAGATATAATGACGTTTGGGAAGAGTTTTATGGCGGAGAAAAGCTCGCGAGCGAGCTGCAGCGCTGGTCCTCTTTGCTTTTGACCCCGAGAGGTTTGGGAAAGATGGTCGAGTGGAGTTTTGTTGTACCTGGGCAACGCTGTTTAGTTGGAATCGCGCTGAAGCGCTGTTATACCTGAAGCGAAGCGAAGCTTTTGCAATTTGTATGTTAATTTTGTAGTCCGATGGTGAGGATGTGTTGTGCGTGGTCATATGTTTGCTGTTTAGGACATGTGTGTGCATGAACCTTTCTGGGAAAGCTCAAGTGGACTTACACTTGTGTACCTCCCAGCGATGTTAATCCGATAATCTGATGTGTGTATGAGATTTTGTCTTTGTACAGGTACACATATTTACGTAGCGAGGTTTATGTATCCTTCTGAGAACATGCATATAATATACTTAATAATAAGTAGTGTAATAAACACAATATATTTATACGTACCCTAGCGCGTATTATTTTTATAATGTTCTTTTACTGTGGTAGATAAATGTAAACCAACAAATTATTTTCCGCATACGCGAATGAATTCTTTTGTTCTTTTATTACCGATAATAATTAAAAACAATTATTCAATAGACATTAAAATTTTAATTTGTTTGGTATATATAAACATTGAGCTAATTATTCGCGCACACAAATAATTTACATTCACAGTACAATTAAAATTATAAAAGCCCGTCATAATCACTCCCAAACAGTTTAAAATACCCTTTAACTGTCATTAATCATGCTGTGTGTAACGTAATAGTCATAATTAGAGAAGACAGTGAGCGCGGCACTTGAGCTATAAGCCCCGCCGCACAAGACGAATTTACAGTGGATACCTGAGCGTCACCTGAAACCATTGCTCTGACGTGCTGGCATTATTATATCAAAACAAGGAAAGGGTTAACAAGCCGGAAAATTATGAATGAGGCGCGAAAGGAGTTGCACTCGTTCTTGAAAAGGGTATAATCCTTTGGGCCCAGGGCAGGCGCAGCGGAGCTTTAAATGCAGGTGGATAAGTGTGGATTTAAAGCCGAGTTCTCTCTCGTTCTGACGACTAATGTAAACACGAGCCTCTTATCCGATACTTTGACACAGGATTATTAATAATTAGCCTCGCCTACTCTAATCCTTTTAATCTCGCAACTCCTAATTTAAGATCTATTGTCCTGTGTTTATACGGTAATCGATCCGCAAAACAGTAAGACACACCCTTAAACAAACCACTTATTAAAATATCTATATACATAAACGCATGACTGTAAACACTATTACAGCTCAAAATATCACACGCCCACGCATATTCAGAAACAATAATTAGCATTCAGCAACGCAGGTGCGCTTTTGTACAGCTCTCGCAAATTTCTATATCTCTCAAAGTCTCCTCAGCTCTTTATTCGTCGTTATCAGCTCCGCTGCGGCATTATCTACACACACACACAAACACACACGCACACACACAGACAGACAGAAAAACGTCCCAGCGCTCGGAGCAGTTCGCGCGCGCGCGCGAGCGTGAGCCAAAGCGAGAGGCGAGGGGCGCTGCGGCGCCATCGTGCCAGCTGCGATTGGCCGGGCTCTCTGGTCGCGCTTAGGGGGGAGGCAGGTAGCCCGTCCCCTGGCCGGGCGGAGTCAAGCTGCTCGTGCCGCTCGCTGCTCTCCGCTCACAAACGCGCCGTCGCTCGTTCCCTCAACATCAGCGTTGAGACACGACGACTTTTATCCAGGGGGGGACGCAAGCAAGGGAGCTGTCTTCCTCCTCCTCCTCCTTTCGTTTTCGTCTTCTTGCGAATACACAGTTCTCGCTGAGAGTCTATTAGTGCGCGCGATATTTCAGACAGACAGAGTCGAGGACTCCTCCGGCGTGTGTTGATTCAGCACGGATACAGTGCGCGGTGTGCCAAGTGCAGTTGACTCGACGTTAAGACATTGCCATGAGACTTTGAGAAGGAGAAGTTGACTTTTGCCACAACGAGGAGGTCAGAGATCGACGTGTTCTAAATCGGTGGTCGGTGTGATTTTTTTTTCCTGATCCCGAGAGTCTCGAGAGCGCCCGAGCGCGTCTTGACCCATCAGCATCGCCGATGACGGAGATCAGCAACATGGTATCGTACTACAACCCGCTGATGTATCGTCAGCAGCCGAGCGTGGCCCATCAACAGTCGGTCGCGCTCGCCAGTCAGCAGAGCCCGGCCTCGATGTCGCCGGCGAGCCAGAGCTCGCCCCAGGCCGGCCAGCAGCTGGTCACCAATAACCATCAGCAGCAACAGCAGCAGCAGCAGCAGATGGTCGCTGAAAGTCAACAGCAGCAATGCGCCTGGTACAACTATGGCCACGCTCACGCGGCGGCCGCGGCTCACCATCACCAGGCGGCCGCTCAACAGTACTTGGAGCACGATATGGCCCTCTGGCCGCCCCACCCTCACGCGCATCCCTACCTTCAGTATCAGCATCACCAGGCTGCCTACCAGCAACAGCAGCAGCATCAACAGCAGCAACAGTCGCTCCAGCTGACGGCGGTTCAGGGCCAGATCGACTGGAGCGGCGATGAAGGGAATAATAATAATAATGGTGTTGGCGCGGGCGAGCCAAGTCCGCCGATCACCGTCAGCGGCAGCGAGATGAGCAGCCCCGGCACGCCGGCCTCGCCACCAGCTAATAATAACAACATCAACACGGCTAATAATAATAATACGACGCCCATGAGACCCGGACAGAACAGGAGTCCCTACGAGTGGATGAAGAAGACGGCGTATCAGAGCCAGCCTAATCCAGGTGAGTTGGTTTAATTTAATAATTAGCGTCGGCAATGGGCAAAGTTTAGCTTTTCTCGTATATGAGACGGTTTTTGATTGTAGAACGCGGTGGATCGTACGCCGTAGTCTGTGTGAGAAAAGTAACTTTGCAAATTGTGTCATTCTCTATATTAAGCGCTCAAATTGAACGGAATGTCTTTTCAATATTGCCGAGTTGTTATTAAACAAAGACTATTGAATGTAAGGAGTAGGCGGCGATGTAGTAAACAGACCTTTCTTGCTAGGTATGGCTTTATACCTGGCCCTCGAGCCGTTTGTAGACACGTGTGGTGTGTGAAATGTAGTAAATGAAATATTCGGAATATCGAGCCAAATAGTTTGAATATTTTCAAATGGATTTAATATTTAATTGCGAGTTGTTGAAATAAGGTCGCTTTTAATCTGTAATAAATGTTTATACAACTAAATTCAAGTTTTTTGCGTATTTAAATTTTTTATGAACAATTAAAATAAATTGTTTATTCATTAATTCTCTTATGATTATAAAATCAAGTTCATATTCAGTAAATAAACATCAAGCTAGAGTTTTATTGACAGCTTTTACTATTCATTAATTAAAACTTAAGATTTACTACATTTTTAACTTGGAATTAATAGAGTATTGTAATTGATTTCTTGAAAATTATGATCATCACTGTTTTTCATGTCTAACTTCTTGCAAACATTAGAATCGTTTCTCGCAATAAATAATTCTAACTCAAAATTGACAATAATCACAGCCTTCTAAAAACGCCCACAATATCATTCTCAAAAACACTAACATAACCTTCTGATCGGTTTCATTCAATCTCGGTAACAAACAAAATTTTCTCATAAAATAACCCAACAAAATATCAAGCTCAGAAACTAAAAGCTCGAAAAGATTCTCACCTGCTTCGTTAACGTACATCTAAGCTCGCGTAAGCAAGAAAGGGGAGATATCGCCTGGGAGACGTCAGGAAGAAAAAGCGCGTCTCTCGGCGTTCCAGATACGACGGAGCGCGGTGCAAACACGCTTAACAGATGGGCAAACATCTAATTGCACTCAAATATTTGTGAGATAATCTCGAGCGGCGGCTAGCGAGGGAAAAGAGGTACACGCATAAACGAGCCGCGGGACAACGTCCGGCCAAATCCATTTAGACTAATGTTTAAACCTCCTTAATGCCGTGTGTTTTGCTTCTCTTGAATCTACCGAGCGATAACTTTCTGACATGTATTTCATTGTAAAATTGTTTGAAGCATATTTTCTCTGATTAATCGGTAGAAATAAGTCTTTAATCAAAAGTCGAAGCTACGCGATGCGTCGGCACGTCGATTTCCAAGCGAGCAGGTAACGAATGATCTTCAAAGGAGTCGGCATTATCTCCCGTAAAATCGCGTGATCTCGAAAATCGTTATCGGAGCGCGCGCGCCGTTATCGTCCGCGCCTCAAGATCAAGAGAAAAAAAAGCCCGAAACAGAAAAGAAGCGACATGTCGTCTACCTGTGTACGACATCGCGTAATCAAACATCAAATGTGTAGACAGTCTAGGCTGTATACTCTGCCGCCGCTTGCGTCATTTATTTAACGTTGGCCTGTAATTTTTTTTTTTTGAAAACGTATCTGGAATATTATGATGGAATATTATTTTCTTACAATTAAATTATGCATAATCATTGAGGTATAATTATGTGACGAGTGGGGGTGGAGATGTTTAATTGGGAAAGAGGATCTATTGTGTTCTCTATTGTTGCAGCGTGCAACATTGCGAACGCATCAGGCGCAACATCAGTCCCAGCCCTCCATGATCTCTGCACCTTAGACGCCCTTGGTACGCAAATGAATAATCACTACAATGCGATTACGCACTTTTTGATTCAATGTTGCGTGCTTTTTTTTAGATTTCTTATTTTGGTATTAATTTTTTAGTGCGCAATTTTTTCATGGCTGTTTTTTATTTTTCTTTTGGTATCTTTGGTGCTTACTATAGTTTTGTTTACATACTCAGTGTGCCGCTAGCATGAATTATTGATTTATCTGATAAACGTAATTTATATATAAATATTTCTATTGATATTGTATTTTGTATAGGCATGACGTTTCATAGTATGTTTAAATATTTTCAAAAATTTTAAAATATACAAATTTTTACACCGCGAAAAGCTCTTTCACAAAGTCTCGAATATTCTCGAAAAATCGCTACCCAAGCCCGGATCAAAGCCGTATCAACCAAAACCTCGAGAATCCATTCCCAGCAAGCATTCTCACGATCGCAAGCCAGTTGCGCAACGCTCGCCATAAAAAAAGGACGCTGGTCTCTTCGAAGAAATGGCCAAAGCTCCGAGGACAACAATTGAAAAATCGTCGAAAATCCAGCGACGTCTACAGCTTGCCTATAAAACCCGTGAACCAAACGCAGACGCGCGGCCATATAGATATAGTCTCCGCGGGCCGAGAGAAAAGCACAGCGACGGTTTCCCATTCGCTCTCTATTCAGGCGATGCTAGCTCTTCCCATTAAATTCCAGCTCGTTTTTATTCCCCCCCACTATTATACTCCTTCCTCGCGGCGAAAAAAGGAGAAAGAGACTGCGGCTTGCGTGCTGCACGTTTCCAACATGGAGTTTTCTTCTCGTCGCTCCCTCGGAATCGCATTCGGCCATTATCTGCATTTTATGGTTATATTGCAGCCGCGCCGCGGTATAAAGCCCCCCGCCTCTCCTTCACTCTTTCTCTTTCTCGCCTCTCTCGTCTCGAATACGTATTACAGTTTCGTGTGCCCCGCTCTCTTATTCGTTTTCTTCCTCAACTCGCTCTCGCTCCTTTTTTTTTTTCTTTCTTTTGTAATACGGATGGTACACGGGTTCGGGCTTTTTCTAAGCGCGGGCTGTGAGAGAGTTTCTTTTCTTGTATAATGGCTGGGAGACGCGGATAGTTTCCCCCTTGGGCGGCTCGATCTGCGGCTGTATATGTGTATTGCGCGGTTTCAGGACGAGCGCGGCTTGGATCGACGACATTTTGGTGCACGCGCTATATAAGATGTTGGTTAGGTTTTTTATGGTTTTGATGTTTGATATATTAGGATTTTAAAGATTAGCTTTTGGAAAATTTATTATTGAATATTCGTGGATTTGGTACTCTTCTTGTTTGATTTCATGACTGAAACTCGAATTTATAAATTAATATTTTTATACTTTTTGATCAAAAAGTTATCTATTTCCATTTTGCTTATTAAAAAGTATTCTACCATTCAAAACCAGTCAATTCTGAAAGCCGAATCATGCACCCTATTCTCCGCCAAACAGAAAAAGATCATAATTTCCAATCTCGTCAACTACCCCCAAAACACCTCGACTTAATAAACCAATCTCTCACAATCCCGTCACCCCAAAGAAGAAAAAAAACCACGAAAAAAAGACATTGTCCCGCGAAGAGCGCAAACAGTCCGCAATAATGACGCAATTAAAGCGCACGCGCGCACAAACACCCAAAAGCCACTCTCCCGCTGTTCTCCACTTGGTCTCCATCTCCGGGAAAAAGCCACTTGCGGTCCTTTGCATCCGAACGGTATGCCCTCTCGCTCCTCCATAAAGTCAACTTTTTCGACCGCCTCCCGGGGACCCGCCCCTTTTTCCTATATATACAGGCACGACTCACTCTAAGGCGGCGAGCCGAGTGGGACCCGAAGGCACAAAAGGGACTTTATGTAGGGACTGCACGCGTCGGTCCCCCTCTTCCCTTGTTTTGCCAACAATGACGGCTAATTAAACCGCCTGCGGAGGGTCGCGCGCGAAATTCCCGCAAAATTTTCCCGGAAGCAGAGGGACGCCGTTTATAGGACCGAGGAGCTGCCCGTCGCTCTGTTCGGGGTCTTTATTGTGTCTGTGTAGCGGTTAGTTGAGGACCTATTGACGTGGAGTATTGGTTTCTTGTTTCGCGTGCTCTGTTGTATATTTCTTCGTAGGAGCTGTATTATAATATTGAATATAAAAAATAATATTATTTGTTTATTCACTTCTTGAATAATAAAAGCGATTATTTTTTTAAAATTTCGGAAATTCGAAAGTCGGCGTGAAAAATTTCTATTTGTACTTACATACATACCTCGCTCGCTTCTACCTGCCGATCGAGCGTTTTCCAATGCGGCCAGCGCGCTTCCGTCGGCCGACCGTCGGCGATCCTAGTTTTCATTTTCCGGGCGTGTTGCGGGACTCGCCGAGAGCGGGGGCAGCTTAAGCTCCCCAATAAAATTCTTACCGCGTCGGGGAAAGCGTTCGGACACGTATAGATTCGATGCTAGATATGTAGAGATTTTGCGATGCAAGTATTGTTGAGGGACGTTTAACGATGCGCATAGTTTCTCTTTTTAATTTTTCAAACTATCGTTCACAGACTATTCATAATTTCATAATAAGTACAAAAAAATGTTTACCGTAATTTTAAAAAACTGCAATAACATAAATTTCCCAACGACGCAAGCATACGAAACACCGAGCGCGAAAAGAAATAGTCCAGAGCCATAAACAGCACCAATACAGCAAATCCAATTAAGCAACGCGCGGCATGCAGCGCAATCAGCCTCGCGCCTTTCGATTTAAAAAAGCGCAGCGAAAAATCGGAAAAATCCGAGGCCACGCATCTCGGGGTGCTCGTAAAATTTCGAGCGCGCAAAGGAGACAGGCAATATCGCGCCGAGAAAACAAAGCGAGAGCAACATATCCGAATACGCAGAGCGGCTGGCACAATAGAGGTAATTGTGATGCCGCTGACGAATGGCACCTTGCGGGATATGCCAAGTGGGGAGGCTGGCAAGCGCGCATGTGTATAGAGAGTCGCGATGGGGAGAGATCGAGAAATAGCGGAAAAGGTATCTATATATAGAGACGCCACATTTCTCTGTCTATTTAAGAGAAAAAGTCGGACGAGGCGCGCGCGCGCGCGCAGCCGCGGAATGGAAGAGCAAACGGTGTAATGGGGTGGCAACGAGTCCCCGGAGTCCCGTTTTCTTCCGCCCCGACTTCTTCCCTATACTCTCTCTTTTTTCTCGCTCTCTCTCCCCTATTCATATTCCTCGTGCGGTTTTTCGCACTCCCGCAGGCGCCGCGAGACTTTCGACGTGCCGCCGGAGAGAAGCTCGGTTATCGGATTTTCTTTCGACTCTTGGATTCTCCGCAAGCTCGGATTTCGTTTCCGACATTTTCACCGATGCGCTCGGATTGTTTATCTAATCCTTCCGTTATGTTAATATAACAGCAGGGCCGTAAATAACCGCCACCACGTCCACTCGATTATTAATCCATTTCTCAGAAACAATAACTCTCCCAGCTCAAGATTTATTTTATTTCACCCGCTCCGAAACGTCCCATTCGCACCCGCGGGGCCCGAAAACTAGCGCCGTCAATGTCGCTCGCCGTTACGACGCGTATAAAATATATCAAACAGGTTTCTCTCGGCGTCGCGGAGCCAGTGCGAGGAGAAAGGCGCGAGCTGCCCTCGCGTTAACGATCCGCGACTCTATTCCCCGAAGCATCCGTCCGTCATGGATCGGCCGGGATTTCTGGATTTCCAAAGTCTCGTTTCTCACGATGATGACGGGAGTGTGGCTATTATGCGACGGATATTGCCATATCGAAGCTACATCAAACGCGCCGACGCTGCTTCTCTTAATTAACGATCTCTCCGGGCCTTTATTTATTTGTCCAGGTTATGGGGCTTTAAAGCGTCCTCGTCTTTTTGCGGCTGCAGCCTGGCTATACTCTGGCTTGATCGCTTAACGAGTGAGCTCTCAATTTATAAGCGGGACGCCGCGGTGATTTCGAATTAGAATTTCTGCCTGAAATTCAAAGGTGGATGTTTGTTAAACAAAGCCGGCTCGTAGATCGGAAAATTCCGTGCGAATGCAACGCGCGCTGTAATATTCCGCTGAAAGATGTGAGCCGTGGATTTGTTGAATTATGATAAAGTGGCTCTCTCGCGAAACGCGGAAGAAATTTCCAAATAAGCCTGCATTTACGTCACCTCATTCCTATGCTCTACACGCGGACTCAAAGTCGTATGCCTCGCTTATTTTTAACACACAATGGATTTCACTTCGCGATCAAGCTATGCATCTGCCTTGTAAATTCTTACGTAATTATAGGAAGCTTATTGTAACATGCAAATATCGCTAATTTCTATTGTTACGCCGGCGGATCTTTACAGCGGCTCGGAAAGCTGCTAATAGACGAGAAAAAGTTCACGTTGAGCACACAGCGAATAAAAACGTCCTTGGACGCCGCGCAGATGTTTACACAAAGGCTTTCGGGGGCGAACAAGATGTTATACGCTTCTCTCCTCACAAGCGTTTCATTGAGCCCCCCTGGCTTTATCTCTCCCATTCACTCTGTTTGTTTTTCCTCGCGCTCTCCATTTTCGCGCGCGTGGCCGGAGAGCCGCTACGAGGCTGTATGTTTGGGAAAGTGAAATTTCGAAAATCGCTCGGGAAATTAGCCGAGATGAAAATCGTTACGTGCCGAGTTTCTAAACATTATACACTTTTCAAGTGCAGCTCGCGCTCTAAAGATGGAAAAATTTCGATTAACATTTCCAACAATTAGTGAAGAAAACTCGCTTAATCCAGCCCAGATTTCTTCTATCTTCCCCCGTGAGAAGCGGCCCATTATCAGCCGCGCGCGAAGAGAGAGCCGATCTATCCGTTATGTAGGCTGCGATACGCGTGGGTATATACACAGGCGGCAGATGAAAAAGACCAGCTCGATAATCCCCGCAGCTAGCCCGACGCGATGTGACGCGAGCTTCCTCGAGAGCTGGCAAAGGTGTCAAGATGAAACGCTGCGTCGCTACTTTTGATCTTCGATTCTTTTTATCTGTCCGCGCGCGATGTTGTTTAACCGCGTAATTTTTAGGTGCGTACGGATTGCTCGAGTGGGATGTTTGATTTTTAGCTTGTTTCTGTTGTTGGAATTGCATAATGGCAGATGTGACGAGGTAGATAGATCGAGTGTGTTTTCGATGGTACTGTAAATTACGTTTCGCCGTACGTAAAAACGTGTAATTGAAAGCGTATGAGATTATAGAGATTACGAGTTTATAGCTCATCGTTCAACCGATCGTAAATCGTCCTAGAAAAATCACTGCAGGCTAATTAAAATCTCCAAAAATCCGCTCCAATTCCAAAAAAGCAGCGGTTCCTGTAAAACATTAGCATAGCTTATTCCTAAACCGGCAAGTGCAAATTGAACGATGCCCACAATGCTTTGGAGGTGCTAAGTGACGGCGCAGCTCATCTTTGCGGTGGCGAAAATTTATGGTCGGCGAGATAAAGTTGGACGATTGGAATTTCGATTCCGGCAGAAAATGTCACTATCGATTTCGCGATAAGCATCGAATTCTAATAAAATTATTTATGACGCCAGGCGCGCCGTTTGAACTTGAAGCATTTGCATTCCGTAGACAATTAATGACACTTCTAATCGATCTCCTTTTCTGTTTACAAGCCCGAGTGATTGAATGATTTTTTTTTTTTTTTAAATTACTTATCTCCGCTTAATTTCGTTGTGTAACATCATTATTTATATCTCCGGCAATGTTAATTGTTAACAAATAATTATTTCAGATGACTCGCGATAAGAGACGATATTATTGAAAGCTACTCTTTGTTTTCCAAAATTCACCCAGCGTACTCATTGACCAAGCAAACTTCCAATTCATCAAAACCAAACACAAATACGTAATTTCTAAATAACAATATCAATCGACGCGTCGAAGAGTCGCACAACACCTATTTCACAAACAAGCTCGGGCAAATCTAAAGAAAACATTTGGAAATCAGGGTATATCGGTTAAAAGTCCGGTGTAAATCCATCCTTATCAATCGCTTCTCGCACAAAAGAGCCGCCGCACTCGAGAAAACCGTGTACCATAACAATGTCAGCGCTAATTGAAACTTCCAGAGATCAAGCGCGATCGAGAGGTGCCGTAAAACTCGAACAAATAGCCTGTCTCCGATCGACAAGGTCGATATCTCACCGAGCTCTCTGCACTTTCTTGCCTCCCTCCTATCTCCCCACGCGCTCTCGTCTATCTGTACAAAAGGAAAAAAAAAAAGAGCGCGCAACGCACGCGCTATGGCGATAAGAGCGCGAGAGAAAAAAAATCCGAGAAATAGTCCGATGTCAAAGGCGTGGCGCGACACACCGGAAATAAAGCCTGGCTACACGAGGGAGAGGATGAGAGTCCGGAAAGTCCACGGGGAGGGTTAGAAGGATGGGTGAGAGAGAGGAAATAAATAGGTAGATGTATAGGTGGGAGACTAAGAGCGAGTGAGAGAGAGAGAAACTTCTACGAAGGCCTTCGGTTATCAAGGAGTGCTGGATTAGCGAGTCTCGCTTTGATGTCTGCCGCCGTGGCCACCTTATCTAATCACGATGCCTTTTTTCTCTCTCTCTCTCCGTCTCTCCGCGAGCGCGCGTTCTTCTTTTTCCCTCTCTTTTACCTGGCTGCGCGGCTGCCTGCCCGCGTCATAAACGAGTTTTGCCCAAGCGGGTATGACTGCTAGAGCTTTATTCTCGCTGCTATATGCCGCGACGCTCCGAGTTTCTTTTTTTTTTTTGTTTTAAACAACGTACGAGGAAAATTTTATCGAGATATTTACGTTAAATTTATACGTCACTTTTGCACTCCACCTTAACGGTATTAATAAATTTAGCAGCGAATTTAAAAAAAAACAAATTCAGGCTGAAAAAAACATTATCTCGCGATTCGAAATCGAGATCCGGAAAACAAATTGCTCGCTCGCTCTTATCCAAACAATCAGCCTTCGGAGCTGAGCCGCTTTCTTCGGCCAATCGTGCGCGCGGTGCCGAAAAGTCGAGTCATAATTAGAGCGCGGAGCGGCGACGGTACACACATGCGTGTCTTTTCGCGCGTTCGCAGATAAAATTTCGTTAT
This sequence comes from Eupelmus urozonus, assembly GCA_900480035.1. Classification (NCBI taxonomy): domain Eukaryota; kingdom Metazoa; phylum Arthropoda; class Insecta; order Hymenoptera; family Eupelmidae; genus Eupelmus; species Eupelmus urozonus. The sequence goes on from UELX01000959.1 coordinate 47,881, forward strand.
CGTTATTAGAGATAGGAGCGCGGCCGAGCAGACTTAAAAAAAAAAAGGCCGAAGAAGAAGTCTCTCATCTGGTACTTTCCGTAACGCAAAAGCGATCCTACAGTGGAAGCGAGCGTGTAGGATTCGTGTAAGACAAAGTCTGATTAGCGCCACGCTTATCAGATATTATACAGACTTGATTTCTTTTTTTTTTTCGAGTATTTCGAAATTCTGTCTTTCGATCTTTCGTGAAAATATTCCGAAGGCGATATTGCAACACACGCTGTGACTTTAGTAGCGTTGCGCTAACGCGGTACTTTTAGAGCTTCGAGTTAATTTCAGTAATTTTATTGAGATTCGAAGGAGAATTTAATTTTTGTGAATTGCGTTTTGGATTTTTTCAATAAAAACCGACGGATTTCGTTATTATCTCGAACGGCACTAGGCACTCGTGGCTTGCCGTCGGCCGCATCGGAGCCGAGCTACCGAACTGTCGCTTATAAAAATAAACTTTTACGCATCTCGCCTTTTAGTGCGAGCATTATAATTAAGAAAAAGATCCTTAATTGCCTCTCGCGGGCCTTTAATTCGATAAAGTAGGCGATTATTTTTATTTCGAATCATTGATTAAGGAAGAAGCGCCGCGCGGCGAGCGTATAATTTTGAACGGAGATCTCGTAAAATAAGAGATTATGGCGTTTTAACGGTAGTTTATAATGTATTTTTTATGTTTATGCTTGCAGGCAAGACACGAACGAAGGACAAGTACAGAGTCGTGTATACGGAGCACCAGAGGCTGGAGCTCGAAAAGGAATTTTACTCCAGCAAATACATCACCATCCGTCGTAAAGCGGAGCTCGCGACGAGCCTCGCTCTTTCCGAACGACAGGTAATTAAGCTTTTATTTTTCATTGCCTCTTTTTCTACTCTTCTCGATTCTCACTTGATAGTGCTTTTAATGAATCTCTTTCTAATCGCTATCAATTCTGTAATTAACTTTTGTGCAACATAATAAATAATTTTAAAATCTATCCTCCAACTTTTTATCATTTATCAAAAATTTCCAACTCAAACTCACAAACCGTCTTCTTTCTCTTCCCCCCAGGTAAAGATCTGGTTCCAGAATCGCCGAGCGAAGGAGCGCAAGCAGAGTAAGAAGCGCGGCGAGCTCGAGCAGCGCGACGTCAAACCCATGCTCGACGCTCACGGTGTGGCCCACGCGCCACCCAGCCACGGGCATCCCCCCGTAGGCGGCATGGCCAGCTTGACCCTCGGCGGCATGAGCATGAGCGGCATGCTCGGCGGCCTGATTGGCGGCCCCCACCACAGCAACGGCTCCCCACCACTGGGCCATCACCACCACCACCCCGCGCATCCGGGCAGCGCGGCCGCAGCGGCGGCCCACCACGCGCTTCTCGCCGCGGCCACGAGCGGCCATCATCCCCAGCCGCACTCGGTCCTAATCTGACCGACCGAGCAGTAATTCCTGTATTTTAAGGTTAGGATATTATCCGCGAGCGAGCCAAGCGTCCTTGCCACTCGAGCGCGTCCGTGACAGGCTGCTCTTGCCTGTGTGCTCGTAGTAGCTCTGGCCCGTCGGGAGGATCAGACTTGGAGGCGGATGCCTGCCGTGAGATCTGCGAGCTGCGAGTCCGAGGGACGGAATTCGAGGATGAGTTTGTATGTGTTGTATGTATATAGGAACACGGTTGGTCTGATCCGTATAAATCTGGTTTGCTATGATTGTTGCTGGAAAATTAAGAGGGGATAGTAGCTTATTCCGTTTTATTTGGGTTACTTTAGCAATTTGATTTATATGGTTCGTCCGACTGCTTTTTCAAATAGCTTGAGTGTAATCGTCAAGAGCTACACTTTTTGTATTTGAGAAACGAATCCGTCCTGGGACACGGCAGCCTGATCTCCATTACCTGCAAGATGATCCTACGAGAAAAACTGTTATTTAAAAGTTTTCTTGGAGCTTTTAATTTATAATTGTTTTTAATGGTTATGACGTTCGCAAGGTCGTAAAGATTTTTATTTTTTTATTAATTTTATTTGGATGTTCCGAGAAGATCGCAAATTTATAGCAATTCCAATACGTGGATTTTCTTTTTAAACGAGTCCAAGAAACTTTTTATTTATATCGTGTTTAAAGCGAAGTGAAACCCTTTGATTTGGAAAATATGGAAGTCCATTTTTTTCTAGATAATTTGTAATTTTAAAAAAAAAATTTTTCAACGTCAAGTTGCTACTTTAATTAGAAATAACAACGTGATGTTGAGGTATTTTAGAAAATTTTTAATTAAATACAAAAGAATGGGTTCTCATATTTTCCAAAATAAGAAGGATCTCAAATCGCATAAAAAATAAAGTTTTGTTAAAGTTGCATGTGACAAAAGACAATTCTGTATCGCTTTTTCTGCGTCGATAAGACGCAGGACGGATTATTGTCTTCTGTTAAAAGTCTGAAACATGCAACTGTAACAAAAGTTTTCTATGTTACATTAAATTATTACGATTTTATAAATTGTCAGAAAATCCACTAGGTTTATATCAGCTCTATTCGTTTTCCTGTATATCCGAAGAAAAAAGTAATTTTTAAGTTTGCGATGGCCAAGGAACGGTCGACGATTTTCCCCCGGGGGGCGTCGAAAGATGCCGAACTCACGAAAAACTTAAAGTGATCTCGCGCAGCGTAAAACGAAAAAGTACACGGAGTTAGAAGTAGATGTGAAAAAGAAGTTTCGAGCGGAGCAGCGAGTTTTTCCGTCTTAATTTTAGAATAGTCGAAGTTTAAAAAAAAAAGATGAAAAAAAAAAGAATTAAATAAAATATAAATCCGCATGTAAATATGAGAATGGCGTTAACGATTCTGAGATTCGACTTAAAATGATAAATCCAAGGGCGCAATGACGATCGTTTTGTAGATTTTAGTTTTTTAACGCGTTGCAAGCTGGTACATGTTAGAAATTATAATATAAAAGAGGCGTCTTCCGTTTTGATCGACCTTTATTTGTTCTTAGTCCTTGATTTTAATATTTAGCGAAACGAGGTGATGTTAATGAATGTGGCTCTCTGAGAGGCATATTATTCCAGCGGTCTACCGTCGATTACTGACGTAAGAATTGTCACTTTTAAAACAGGACTAGATTAAAGGAAAACCTGAAATTGGCAGGAATTCTGTTTTAATAAGTGATTGAACTTTCGTTAAACTTCATTTTTTAAAATTAGTTTATACGATTAATAATCGACGGTGAATCATAAATTATTGTTAAATGCCCTCGTTGTTTATCAAAGAAAATTTAAAGCTTCGAAGCTCAAGGATAAATATGTAAATAGGTACACTACGAGGAGAAAATTATATTAACTGTAGATGTGATGCTGATATATAAGAAATACTATCTTTGGTGCTGCTTTTTGTTCATTTGCGATTATTATTATTGTAATTATTATTATGTATTAATATCATTATTATACTGCGATTTATTAGCAAGTCAGTAAAGCGCATCACATTTTTTTAACTAGCGTTATTGTAATTGTTACATTACAATTTTTATTACTTCAAAAAATTTTAATCAATCGCGACCGTTGATTAAATTAAAACAAACATAATCTTATCAATTGTACTTTTCGATAAATCTTTCAATAGCACAATAAAAATAATATATGTAATGAATTTTTCAGTTTACAAGCTTTATTACAACATCCGATTGTTAATCTTTGGAATATACTAAGGTTTACTTGTTTAGAAAAATTTTGCATAAACACAAACACTGCATAAAAAGCTAATAAGTAACTCCAAGAAAAAATGATTTTCTTTTTTGGAATCGCTAATAAAAATAATAAAATTTATACTCCCGACGTAAAATCAAATAAGAACATTGCTATTAATATACGTAATGTATGCCTTAAACGCGCTGAATGTTAAGAGCAAATGATTTTAAAAAGAATCGCAGTAAGAGTGAAGACTTGAGGTAGAGTTGAAAAAGCGTCGCGTGTGCCTTGAGCGTCTCCTTGATATTAAAATGTTTTTTAATATACATATGTAACAGGTGTTTATGCTATACACTTTATATATATATACATATATATAGATTCGTACATGATATAGAAAGGAACTATGTTTCATATAGGCAATAATCAAGTAAACGTATATTGTATATGTATATGTAAGCTTTGAAAGAAAATCTCATGCGAACTCTATCGTTTTGAAAAATTGTAAATAAAGCGTTAAATAAATAAAATGGTAACGAGTTTACTTAAATTATTAAGTAGTATGTATTTGATTAAAAGTATGGCCAAGAAAGAAAAAACTCGGCAAATGGCAAAAAATGGTACTATCAGTTTATAGAAAGTCTTAAAAATTCACAATTTGTGATTGCATTATTCATTTCGAAATACAGACACAACTTTAACAAAAATATGCTTTATCATTCCTCAACCCTCACCTACCTTTATTAATAGTTTAACAAACAAATAAAATTATTTCTAACGTACATTTTATACATTTTTTGCAATTCATTTTCTTATTTCAAAAAAGAATAAGTTAATTGATAAATTTCATAAAGTATAATAAAACTTTAGTAGTATCATTCTCCTATAGTTTGTTTACATAGTCAAAATTTATCTTCATCAAATCTAATTGTCTATAAAATCTCAATCACATCGTAAATTAAAGATATATTTCTAAATAAAGAGCAAAAACACTCGCAGCGACAAACATCCCGCAAAATCTCCAGTAAAAATCACATCAAAACCGCACAATACCAAACCCAGAAAAAGCTCTCATACGCAAATAAACAGTCAAGCGCACGACAGGCTCGTAATGTTCCGCCGCACAATTAACCGAGCGACGGACCGAGCCGACTTACCCAGCCACTCAACTACATAGCCATCAGTACATGCCAGAGTCGAAAGCGCATAAATACATTCGCGTATCAGAGGGGCGAGGGAGTTGCGGTGCTTTTTACACGTCACAGCAGAGCAGTAACCAGCGGGGCAGTGAATCGGGCGCCGGCAGCGCGCGTTTTGCCCGGTGCGCGCAACGAGTCCCCGGGGTGCCCTCGGCTTAACTGCCGGATCGATGGTGTACGGGAGCTCGCGCCTCGGCCACCCCCTCATCCGAAAGGCATCCCCAAAGTTAGCGCGACGAGTGTTACAGCCGGCACCTTTTTCGCAAGCGGCTTGGGATCTATGGTGCCGGGGATGAAAAAGCTAAGTCTGTTTAACATGGATCTGAGTGGCTTTTTGCGTGGCTTAGTGATTTGTTATTTGCTGGCGAGAGGACTTTGGCGGATTTTTAGCGGTTTGCTTAGAATATTTATGTGGTTTTGCTAAGTTTGTTAAAAAATTATGAGTTATATGAGTTTGTTTTTTTGTAGAATTACATTTAAAGAATTTAATTGTTACTGAAAATAGACAAGATTATTTTGTATAATGAAGTTAGTAGCAGAAGAGTAATAATAAATGACTTTAAAATCATTTTCAAGGTAGCGAGTAATAGAAAATCAGAATTGATTAATGGTGCTAGTGATAAATCTTCTATTCAAATTTAAATACAGAAAAAACATAACTTAATATTAATGTTTAAAAAACTATTACAACAGATGCATCGAAAATAATGATTTATAATGAACACTACATAATGTATAATATCAAATATGTTTTGAAAAAGATAACGTAACTATAATGTCAGTAAAGCATATTTATGTGCGCGCCATAATCCAAAAGCATAGTCGAACCTTTTTAAGCACATTAGATGGGATATAGTCTTTTTTTAATGACAAGATGATTTATATTGTTACAAAGTATACCTAGTTTTTATGAAAAACCTTAACCAAATAAACTATTACAATAACTAACATAATAATTTTTATCAATTTTCTTAAATTTGTTCATACTTTATCATATAAGACCTATGGGAAGGAATAATAGGTAATTTCTGTTATTTGGAACCAAAAGATAACAGTATTTAAAAAATTACATCTAATTCCGTGACCCGAAGGTGTGACATCTCGCTTTGTAAGTTTTACTGGCAATTTTTTGTCGAAATAATTACTGTCCAATATAGCGTTATCAAGTTTAAAAAGCCTGAATAAGTCGGGCTTCTCGCTTTACATTTATCTGACACACTACACGGAGAGACATCAACACTTTCGCATCTATTGTGTGGTGCACTGCAGTTTCTCCGAGATGTAGAAGTATTTTAGACATTTTAATGCAAGTGAATTGTACAACCAAACAAAGGGCAGTATATATCTGGATGTTTGTAGATTGATGGATATTAAAAATAAAATTGAATGCTTCGAAAACTATCATTTTTCTGATAGCAAATAGAAAATATGAAAAAGGCAAAGTCCGAGGTTGTTAATTATATTTATTTTGAATCGATTGAGTTTTTCGCTGGAGCTTTTGAAATTTGTTGTACAAATATTTGCAACGCGATTCGAGAATATTTCTACCAAACTTAAGATCCATTGTAGATAATGAAATATAGATCAATGAAGCTACGTCAGATAGCTATGACGTTCTGGATTATTTCTTGGACTGCTCAAACATTATCAGTGGGATGAAAGAATAAATTACAAAATCACAAAATTGCAAGATGTAAGGTTGTGCTGCTTTGGAAATGTTCGAGCTCCCATGATTAATTAATAAGAAATGTATTACTAACGTGATATTTTTGACTTCATATTTAATTTTAACTAATATTTTGTTTGAGCTACTGAAATATTGCAGCTAAGATGTGCATCATACTACATCTCATAAATCTTTTATGCATATAGTTTAAATATTTTCCTTAGTCCGGAGTAGAATATATGGCTTAGATATTTGGAAGATATACAGGGAGAAAAATGGTTTAGTATTAGTACCCTTTGAACCCTTTTGAAAAAAAGACAGACTGGCAAAATAGAAAAAATTGGTAAAGTTTATAGTAAAATTTACTAACATTCGAGTAATATTTTCTATAACTGTAGTAATTTTTACTGTAAACTTTATTACTAATTTTTCCTATTTTGCGAGTCTGTCTTTTTTTCATAAGAGTTCTACTAATACTTAATAGACAATTTTTTTCCGTGTAGGAATCAAATGCTTGACAAGACGGCAACCATTGATTGGGATTTGAAGAGGGATTTGAAGTTGCCCATTTAATATTTTAATATTTCACTTATTAGAAATTCAGTATACTGTTTTCAATGTTATTGGAAAAGTTAATGTATATTAATAAGCTGTTACTAATACAGAACATTATAAATGATAAAGGCATTAAACTAATAAATAAAATCAAATACAATTTTTAGTTCCACAATCACAGTTTCTGGAACATTTTCGTATAATATATCAGAGCAATGAATTAGATTGGAAAATACATGAACTATTA
>UELX01000960.1:0-55230 GCA_900480035.1 Eupelmus urozonus
GAGAGAGAGAGAGAGAGAGAGAGAGAGAGAGAGAGAGAGAGAGAGAGAGAGAGAGAGAGAGAAAGAGAGAGAGAGACCAATTTTATTCGGGGTGCTTGGCAAAATTGGTGACGATGCCGCTCAGACTCATGATTATTACGCTCACAGGCAATCCTATATGCGCGCAATTTAAAACAGTCTCAAGAACAAGAACTATATTTCCTGAATTAGGTGACTCTATAACATAAAAGTTCATCTTAAAATCGAATATTACCGTCAAAAAGTTTTCTCTTCAAGATAACAAAATATGACTTTATTTTGTCAAATACATTATTTCTAGGATAAATTTTTTCTCCGTTATATAGTTCTGAACTATAATTGAAATTGTAGACTGCTATATATTCAGCTTTTCATTTATTTTTTTTCTGATGAATAATCAATTATTAAATAAAACAGTCTGTAGTTCCAATTACAGTTTTGATTTAATAGAAGGAAAATTAATCCGAGAAATAATATAGCTGATAAAGTGAATTTTTCCATATTATAGTCTGATAAGCCTAAGTAGTTATGTTGAATAAAATTATCTAAAAATAACTTTGGATGCTATGTAATAACTGATTTTCAAGTCGTCAAAAATTCATGAATGTTAAAAATAAACATTCGATGAATCAATGTAAATTTAATAAATTGGGGACTTTAAGAAAAGGCATAAGTTTGCTTAACTCGGGATTGAACCCGTGTTGCTCGATGTCATTATGCACATTTTATTTCGAATTGTTCTCATATTGTCTTCGATGAATCTAAGATCTAATTCAATGAAACTAGAAGTCACGAGTGTTCCTACTTTGGTCAAATTAAATTCTGGAAAAGTTTTAACAAAATTGAAAGATTGATTTTTACGATTACTATTTCATTGTAAATTACTTAATAACACTCTAACTTAAAAATCATGACTTTGATATGATTTTTGGCTCTCATGTTATAAAATATCGTTTGATACTAGTGCGTAAGTTGATTTTTAGCTCCCTTGATTTTTTTTCCTTGTTTCGCTCGGGCGAAAAACGTCTCGACGGCTAAATAGTTAATTCTTGCACCTGTATTGAAATATACTAATAAAGAAACGTAAGCATTTTTTTGTTAGTTATCTTATTTCAAATTAAAAAATACTCAAACTTTAAACCGCAAAACTTTCCAGAAAATAAAACCAAAGGTTAATAAAGTAAAACCATACAAATCATCATTAAAATTTTATTACTATCCAACCTCAACCCGCACTAAGACCATCGATATTTCATAAAACATAATCCCAAGCAAGTTTCTTATCCATACTCTTCGCAACTCTTAATCAAACTCTCATCCTCTCCGTCTCTTTTTTTCCTCAATTCCGCAAAAAAAAAAAAAAAACGGACCAACAAAAATCCAAATTGAAATTCATAAATCATCCTCGGCTCGATATAGCTCCTCCTATATTTATTTGAAGTCACCTTCATGCCCACGCTACTCCCCTGGGACTCGGGGTCTTGATTTTTCAATGGCTGCTCCGTGCAATGAGACCATTAAAGCCGAGTCGACTGCTAAGGGTAAATGGCAGGGATTATTGAGAAGTGCCGAGAGCGCGCCGGAGATCGAAAGAAGAAAGCGGAGAGAAGAAGCCACGCTTCTAGTGCTGTGTCTTCGCTAACGATCGAGGGATCGCCCGTTGTGTATAAGAGAACAAAGAGAGAAGACTTTGAGGGCAAAAACGTGAGAGAAAATCGAAAAGCTGATTTAAGACCGCCAGATTTTTTACGGCCGAGTTTTTCAAATTGAAATAAAATGTTTGATTATTTTAAAAGTTTGTTAATGACTAAATCGTTTAGCAGTTTATTGCCGTATTAAAAACTAAATTATATTATAAAATACAACTAGCCGTAATGCAAATGTATACTTATAAATATCATAACAAATGTAAATTTTTCAAAAAGTTTTAATATTTCAACTATAGTTTTGATCTACTTTAAGTACATGTTAAAATGTTCCTTATGCGCAAGTACTAATTTACAAATCAGCATACTTTTTAAAACTTCTTGTCTAAACATAATCTTGTACAAAGTTTGCGACCGAAATAAAAATTCTCAAAGCCTCATGAATTATGAAATAGTACACAAAGCTCGCTATCTCGTTTTTATACATATATATTCGAACCATTTCTATTCATATTCCCGACAAAAAATTCAATAAACGTGTGTTCTTTCACGCACGATTGAAAGAGCTGAATGAAACCAATGTATATACGCAAAACCTTTAAATCGTTTATAAAATATCAAATGTACTTTGAAAATCAATGTATTTCTGACCCTGAATACAACTAACACAACAAATGACACAAATAAATTCTATTCAAAGTTATCGAATCACTGTATCTTTTAATGTTTTTACAACATTGTTTTATATGAAAATTATATTTTTTAACATTTATTTAATTCTGACTGTTTTACATATATTAAAAATTATTTCGTTTAAATTTAAAACACGTATTTCCCCTCGAGTCGAGCAAATAATATTTTATTATAAAACATTCTTTGCTTTCCATTCAAAATCTGATTTAAAATGAATAAAAGAATGCCCGAGTATTTTGTTTTATTTAAATTTATGATTATTGACTAAGTAATCTACTTAAACAAATAAAAAACAAAGCCGTTGAATTTTTAAAACATTTTGATGTCTATATACAAAAGCTTCGCAACCCGTAAAATGTATGAGGCAAAAGAGAAAATTTTCATCTCCAAGGTATTTACGACGATCTAGCGATGATCCCTCTGAACAAGGAAAGCAGAAAAAATCTTGGAGCTAAAGCCTCATCTTACGTACACACATATCAGGGGCGCGCGTAATTTTCCCGGGACTTTTTTGGACGCGTTTCAATTCGGAAACTGAGACTGCTGCAGGTGGAAAAAACGAGCTACACGGAGCATAAAGGACAAGATAAAAAGCAGATACGGATGGGAAAGAACGAAGGAAGAAAGAAAAAGGCGCGCAAGGAACGAGTCGAGAGCGCAAAATTGCTAAAGCCCCGCGCAGCTGCATCTGCAGTTTCCGAACCATCGCGGCAGCAGTTTCTCCGTAATAATTCGAGGCCGAAACGTATATAAACGCGTACTCGGGCTGTTCCGTTTTGCGCGAGAACAACTCGACCTGCTGGCTATAGCGTATGCATAAAAGGGCTAAGGAAAGAATGGGACGAGCTATTTTACTGGGATGAATGTTTATTCATAAGTCGCGATATCATTTGGCTCTCTTGGAATTTCATTTCGGTCCGGTCCATCTCAATATTAATAATTATGCAATGCTCTATAGGTTTTTACACTGCTTATTGATAAATAATTCATAGCTGTATGAAATTTTACGTAATCCAGCTACTTATTTTCGATATTATGAAAGTTACATTTTGCACAAATAAACGACTATGACAGTACAAGTTGACTTTCATTTATTTAGTTTTCACTTAAAAATTTGATATTTTTCACAAAGGTTAGTCTCATTAGCTGAAATTTGTTAAAATTAATTTTATAAAAATAGAATTTTTACTAAAATGTTCTTTTTACTATAATAGTAGAGTATCATAACTTTTTCTTCGTTTTTTTTTCTTTTCTAAAAAGATGATTGCGTTTTTAATGTGGTTTTTAAAAATTTTTTTAACATGAAGCGTTAATTTTATAATAAAAGTTTCACGCTTAAATTTTATCGCTGGTCACTAAAATTGAATGCAAAGTACAATGTACTACCATTATCGTGAATCACGCTGTAATTTTCAAAAGAAATTTTTATGCATTTAATACTTGTCTTAATTTTATCAGTTTTTATTCTTGTACTATTATTAATCTATTTTATAATCTTTATATTTCTGTAAAAGATATTTTAGAAACTAATTACTAAATTATTTATTAAATATAATATTACCACATTTTAATATTATAAAATCCGTACGCTTTTATAAATTTTCTAATATTTTATAAAATAAAAAGTAAATAAAATTATCAAAACTTTATTGAATTTTAAATCAAATTCTATAGAAGAAACAATTTTATTATACTTTATTAGCATACTCCAATAGTTATTCAAAACAAATAAAGTTAATTTAAAAAGAATTTTTTAATAGCAAAAGCTATTGTTTTTAGAACTTTTATTTAAGTTTTTTAAGCTCCACAATAAAGAGTTTAATTCAAACTATTCATAAATAAATGAATTACATTTTTTTAATACGTCTGTATTATATTACAGCCTTTAAAAAGCGAAAAATATATTTATCAACCATCGAAACATAATTAAATACCACTTTAATTCATCTCATCCTTAGCAAGCGGAAAGTCGCCAACAGAAAAAAAGAAAAAACAAAACATCCCTCTTCTCTCTATCTCTAAAGAATCAAAAAAAATTCTGCTCCTCGCCAAGAAAATTCTTTCCTCTAGTGGTTCAGCGAGCCTTAATTCAAGGGTTCGTCTGCACGCAGTGTGCAGCGGCAGCAGCACGAGTGCACCCCCGGTTATTCTTATTCCCGTTGTTATCCTTTGTTCGCTCGACTTGAGAGAAAAGGAGACATTGCGAGAAAAAGAAAGAGCTGCCTAAGGAAAAATGGGTGGGGAAACACACACATACATCAACTAGGGGGGATTTATCATCGCGCTGAAGCTTAGTGATATTAAATTAAGCTCCGCGCGTGCACACCTCAGGCCTTTTCTTCGTTATTACCTAGCACGTGAGTCTAGGGTTTGCTTTTCGCGCCCTGTTTCGACGATTTTTGCGCGCGAGGGCTCCTGACGGTAAGATTCTGTACTAACAAGTTGGTTTTGTCGAAGTACACCTGTGTTTCTGGAGGTATTTGGAAAGTTAAAATAAGTAACTAAAATATTTTTAATTAATATTGCGAGTTAATACTATGTAAAAAGTTAATAATTGACCATAATGTTGTCATGTTTTGTACAGTACACACACCGAGACAAATATACTAAAAATTACTGTATTTTTTAAATGGTGGAACAGAATGGCAGACAAATAAGAAATTACTATTTTATAAATCAAATTTTTCTAAAGTTTATTAGAACTTTATCAAAATCTAATAATCTGATTCTTACTTTCGACTGTATCCTATCAAGAAAACTTACTAACGCGTGTAGTAAATTGGTACGATGATAAATGGTGGTAACAGTGCAAAGCGATCACTTAGGGATACACGTGGAGCTTTCAGCCTTAACCTAGCTAAATTAATTTTCTTTTAATGGAAGTTTTTATATATTTTTTATGATATAATATTTATTTAAAAAATTAACACTAAAAGCTCAACCTCTTTTTTCAATAAGTCTGAATGAATGCGTAAGATTTGCAGGATTAGCGGGACCTTTAAAAAAAGCGCAGCGGTCCGTAAAATAATAGATGAACTGTTAAATTAATCAAAGACATTCACATACGTGCGTACAGACACTCACCTGAAAAGTCAGTGCTAGGGTATGAACGGACGGCTGGAGCTTTCAGCTGTCGATCTATAAAATCTTGATGCGCTCTCCCCTGCCTCTATCTCCATTTTGTCTCTTTATCTCTTGGCAGTGATTCGTTCCCGAAAAAAAGACGTTATGCACTGATGATCGCGCGAGTGTTTGAAATTTCCTGTAGATATGCTCTCTGGATTTCTTTGCTCTATATCAATTATAATCAAATTTATGAGTTTTTATATAGAAAATGACTTTATAAAAAATTTATAGAAATACTTAATACTGAAAAGTATATTTTTCAATTAGACATCTTTATCTTGTAAATGAAATAAATAAATATTTTCCATTAACAAAAGTCCGTTTCAAAGCTGCAGTAGTTTCCAGCGCAAAAATTAAGCAAAAAAATTACAAATTTTCTACATAACCTAATCTTTCATCCCTCATAACTCTTCATTAGCATTATTAAAAAACACGACAAATTAGAGCCGCGCAAAAGCAGCCTTTGTAATAACAGCATACCTGCATCGCGAAAACAAAGCCACTCCTTTCGGCGCGTCGGGCCGGCTCTAATTAAAAAATATACCTCAAGCCGTACAGCCGAAACATCTTCTCTGTTACGAAAATTACGCGCAACGCGGCAAATAAAAGTTAGCCAGAGAAGCGCAGAAAAGCAGAGAGAGCAAGCGACCTCGTGGTAGCAGCGCCGAACCGACAGACACAAACATCGTGCGCGAGCCAGGAATACTGTGCGCGATACGAGCCGAGCCGCCGGACTCTCGCGCTCTCCCTCCGAGTGTGTCTAGCGCGCGCACGCCGCTCCCCAACGCATGCGTCGCTTTTCAAACCAGCGTCGCTCTCCCCCCTCCCCGCTCCAGCATCCCGCCCCGCCGTGCAGGTAGACGTACAGGTGCGAGAGAGCGACTTTTTTTTCGCTTCATTTTTCTAAGGGATACGTCAAGTGGGAAATTTTGTTTAACGAGCAAGGAGCGAGTTGCTCCGGGAAAATCGCTGCGAGATCTCTCAAGTTTGAACGATGTGTTTGACTACGGGATTTCGGAAGGATAGTATTTGCTTAATTTCGAGATGTGTTTGCGCGAAAGTAGACTCGCGCGATTAAAAGCCGTTTAACGTATTAAACCGTTTGGTTAACCATGTATCACTGAAATACGGAGGCTCTCGGATCTCCTCAAACGACTTTTTCCACTTTCATCCGGATGTCAAAGTCCCTCATAAACAAAATCCCTCGAGCTTCCATATTAAAACTCTCATCCTATCAGCCACTCCATATCTCTCCCCCGAACCGAGCCAGCCGCTCTTATCCTCAAAACGCACGCAAAATCGCCAGTAAAAAGATAAAAGAAATCGCGGTGCATAAAAGAGCCGGCGGACCTCGGCGCATGCGTCCCGCTCGCGCGCCGGTTGTGTTCGCGCTTTCTCTCTTTCTCTCTCTCTCTCGCTGGCGCTCTCGAAAAGAGGGAGGGGGGTCGAGGGAGGGGAGGGCGTGCGGGCACGGGGTGAGAGCAAGTCAGTCAGGCCGTAGCGCGCGCTCCGTCAACTACGCGCCTCAACCCTTGGACACGCGCGTACCTGCACGTACGACAGACGCGAAGTTGTGTGTACATAGTAGTTTGCTATCGGCCGCTCGTCTCCGAATGCCGGCCCACGAGGAGACGATGAGAGAGATGCCAAGTCGGAGCCATGAGTAGTAGTGCTGCGAGGCTGGCCGAGTGATACAAGTAGATAGAGTCGCGGTCAGGTCGGACGAAACGGATCTTGGGCTCAGTTGAGAAAGGCTTGAGAGAGAGAGGATGAGAAAAGCGCGGAGGAAAGAGCGCGGCGTTCAGCTGGCGGGACGAGCTCGCGGCCCGGCGTAACGAAGAGCGGCCAGGCGAGGGCGACGGCGCGGTGCCCGAAAATATGGGATGGTCGTGGAATCACAGGAAGAAAGAGAGACGTGATACACAGCGCCGATGAAAGTTATGCGCAAGCTCCTTGTACATAATAGCCTATAAATATACATGTATAAATAAAGGAGGAAGAGGTAGAAAAGATTGGATCGATCAAGAGAGCGCGCTGAGAGAGAGAGAGAGGCCGGTCTTTTATTCCTTAATTACCCCCATCGCTGTCCGACTCAATATCTGTACATACTACTTATAGTGCATAGAGAGAAAAGAGGAAGAGCTATTTTTTCTACTAGCCAACATTAGGGGATTGCGAGTCTGCGCTTTAATCGAGGCGCCCTAGCACCGGAATCCAATTCGTCTGTAGATTTATTACGAATTCACCAGAAAAAAAAACCCCCCATTTATCATCATCATCGAGGAAAGTTTAGTGTGCGTCGATTTTTTTCTGTGCGTCAGTCAGTGTGCGGAGAACGCTCGGAGAAATTTAAATCGAGCGCCAAAGCCTCGTCACCATTGTCTGTGTTATACGTATATTTCTCGTGTGTGTGCTCCACTACCCCTCCGAAATCTATTTTAAGCCCCATAAGCCACCCCTTAAAAGAAAAGAAAAGAAAAGAAAATTATACAAATAGGAAGATTGAAGAGTATCTGTGCGAATAACAGGTTCATACTGACAGAGGTGCGTTTTGTTGTTTGTTGTTCGTAGGTGGCCAGATCTTTGCGAGATAGAAGAAATTAATAATCCACGACGACGACGATACCGGTGGTGTTGAGAGTGCAGTGAAAAGGCCGCGCGGGGGTGAGACAAGGCGAGAGATAGAGGGCTGTCAATATGACTCCCATCTTCCTCGTTCTCTTGGTGGCGATCGACCCTCTAATCGCGCAGGATAGTGGTGAGTAGTCAAACAAAAAAAAATTAAGATGATAAAAAGAGAATTGGAAAGACAATATGTGGACACAATCGTTTCTGTGCGTGATACGATGATAAGAAAGGCTCGAAATTTCGGTGGTGGACATGTGTATCGTGTTATATGAGCCGAGAACGAGCAATTTTTTTCAGTGGACTGGTTAGGGATAAGTAAGGCTACGGCAACGTCGGCACAAAAGCGCTTATTTGCTGATAGTCACTAAATAGCACGGGAGAGTTTCAGTCTTAATTTATAAAAGTGATGCGAGATCTGACCGAGATTAAAGTGGTTTAACGTTTGTGAAAATGTGCTCAAAATTTAATTTAAACAATTGCAATACTTTCTAATTCACAATTGTCTGAAATCAAGTGTTTATTTCAAATCACATGATTATTATAGATTTCATAATGATTTTGAATGGCTTTAATGACGACGTGAGTTTATAAATGGTGTTGATTAAATTCATAATAATAGGTCATAAAATTAAATCTGATGTTATAACATTAGTTTTCGCTTAACTAAATTCATATTCAATCACTTAATATCGTACTGTTAAATACACGAAAAACAATGAATTATATCAATTAAAAAATTCTAAATACTAAAGAACAATTTTAAAACATCATTTAGTTTATATTTTTTTAATTAAATGCGGTCAACGTTCGGGAAATTTCATGTCGCTAAGTTTATCGAAAATAAGGAGAATCGATTTTCTTAAAAGTCAAAGTAGAGAAATAGCTGATAATAATGCCTCATAAAATATTGCCAAAGCCGATTACTTCAAGGAGTAAAGTACCTCTCAACTGTCTATTTTCGAATTACATTGTACTGCTCCTTTTCCTCGCTTCGCGCGGCTAAAATTTCTTACGAAAATACTAATAAATAATTATCTTACCACCGTCATAAAATATTTTTGAGAATCGGATATTTACGACGAATTTATGAAGCAAAAAGAAATAAAAAATTTACATATGCTTTACAAACAAAAAGAAAAGAGTAACTAACATTTAAAAAAAGCACTAATTTACAGTTTTTTGAGAGCGAAAATTTTAAACGAAGTTATCATCTGGTTATAAATTATATGTTAATAAAAAAAAATTGCCCTGCATACTCAAAATAATCTTTTTTTTGTAATATCGGTTTTCTGTTATACGACGAATAAATCTTATATCTCAGAAAATCGAGTTTTCTGGATTTGCAGTTTTAAAATAATATGGAAATTTAGTTCTGTAACGGTAGTAATTGAATTTTTGATTAACGTAGAAGCAATGTTATAATTTAATTAATCAGTGATTTTTCAGTATGTGTACTGATTATATAAATGGAAAATATACTTCGTAAATTAAAAATCTAATTTAATTCAAAATAAAATAAATTTATAATAAAATAAAATTTTAAAATCAAATAAAAAAATTTATTAACTGCAAGTATTGCAATTTCTTAAAATGTATATTTTCACTGCGTGTTATGAATGTGGAACAAAAGAAAAATATCAATCTACAAGCAAAATAACAATTCCACTAAAACATCACACCTTCAAATTGTTGAATCAAATTATCCCAGAAAATGCACTTCTCAAACGTTAAACTAACCCTTGTAAGCAAACACCCTGTAGCGTACACGTATCGAGCACGTTTTTAAGAAAATATAGATTCCGGCGCGGCATAAAAACGTTTTTCCATCGTTAAAGCTCGTAGCAAAGCGGCCGATGCCGCAGAAAACAGTCGGCGCCGCGCGCCGTTATTGCTCTTTACAGGCGGCGATATCAAACGAAAAAGAGGCCCGAGACAGCTGCTGCGCGGCCGCTTTTGTTTCTCGCTTTTAAAGCTCTGCGCCGGCGCGGCCGCTAATGGATCGCGAAAATTTGTAAGCCGTGCGCGCGAGCTCGGCTGTGCATTGTGTTTTGGACGCGCAGGGAACTTTCGTACACTTGAGGCCTGCTGCGCGCGGCGAATATGATTTATGTCGGGGCTGTTCCTATAGATTTTTGCCGCTTGTTTTTTGCTGAAAGTTTAGGCTATTTGAAAATGCTCGGTTTTAAGCTTGTTTTAGTTCATTTTGGAACTAATAAGTGCATTCATTTGTTGACAATAATCGTTGACAATAATAGGTATTGATAAGTAAAATGCGTGCTCAATGAACTATGTTACTTTTGCTAGTTGAAGTTGTTTAATTGAAACACTAATTTTTTGCGAAACTTAAGATGCAAATTTTTTTAAAAGCTGAAAATATTCTAAAAATATTCAAAAGTTTTTATTTATTTATTAATGAAGAAAGAAAACACAAAATAGTTATTAAAATAAAAAATCTAAAACTACTAGAAAATTTCATATAACTACTTCGATGCACAATTTAATTTTGCATGAAATGGATAAATTTCAACTTCAAGAAAACAAAAATTACATAAAATATTACTTATACATATCGATTTTTAACTACGCTTACAAAATGATTCTTGAGAAACAAGTATGCGAATAGTAAAAAAAGTTTATTTTTGTATCTTTTAAAAAAAGTTATGGAAAATCGTTTGAAATTAATAGAGATGTATTATAGAGAGAGTAACTTTATCTCGAAGCAGCTGTCAAGTTTATCAAAATGACATTTCGCTCTAGTCTTACATTTTTCTCAACTTCTCCTGTTTTCTAAAACGTCAAATTTTTCATGCATCTGTTCATATATTCAGATATTTTTCATACCTACATTTGCGTGCTTCAACTTCAAAAAAAAAAAAATACATCTTTGTGTCCTCACTATTTAGCGGCAGTCTGGGCTGAAAAGTCTTGGAATAGTCTGCATATTCTGTAGGTATAGTCTGATAACAATCGCTATGGTGACTTAATTTTTATTAATTTTTTTGAAACATAAATTAAATTAAATTAGATTAAACTCTTGTCTTATGTTATTAAAATGTTAAATACCTTTAAAATAAAGTTATAAATTAGCAGTATAAACAACTGCAAATATCTTAACTTTTTAAACTATAAGTAACTTTATTGAGAGTAACAGAATAGTAGTTCAGATGGTTGAGTTTCGTCAAGCGAGAACTCGGAGATGCAATTGTGCTCCAAGAAATTTCTTTTGTTAACTTACTCTATTTTTCAAAAAACATAACAAAATAAAAGCCTTGTACAGCGGTTGATGTCAGATTATAACGAAACAATATCGAGATTTATACTCAAGCTTTTTCAACCGAGATTTACCACTTTTTTACACGGGAATCAATATTATAATATAAATTTTACAAAAAAAAAGTAAAAAAAGCATATTTATTAAGCAGTATTAATAACAATTTGCATAAAAAACACGATTTTTATAATAAGTTTGAAAAATTTAAGTGCCAATGAATTGGCAGTGGTTGTTTTCTTGCGCACGCTGCATTAAATGAAATTTCGCTATACTCCGGCAAAGAAGAAAAAAAAAAGGAACGACCAAACTACCTCCACTCTTGCTGAGATATGAGCAATAACGGTAGCCGGCCTCGGAGCGTATAACAGCCGAGACATGAAACATGCTCATACATACACACGTGCTCAACTCTATGTGCATGCACGGAGTCTCGCGAAACACACGCAGAGCCGGCCAGATACAGGCGCGCAAACACACCTGCAAGTTCGGTGTCGTCGGCATACTTAATTTTACGGGCTCGATCAACGCGCGACGCTGTTAAAGTTCGATATTTCGCGACAAATCCATGCAAGCGAGCGCCGGCGCATATATATCGTTGACGTGCGCGCGGGAGCGAAATTCGCTCGTAAACTGCGCGTCCTCGTTCGCCTGCGCGCCATTTTTTTTACCCCCCTCATTTTTTACTCCTCGCTCTCTCCCGTCTATTTCGTGATTATCGGCGAAAAAAGCCGAGCCGTTCGCCGTGGCGCCGAAATAAAGAGAGACTGATAAGGAAAAGCGGCAATGGAGAATAGCCGCGGCTTGTGCATATGGACTCTAAGGACTGACACGCAGATGTCGCAGCGTGAGAGTCGCGCGCGCCGCATAGCGCGATGTGCCTTCGTTTTACACGTGTACACGGGGATAGCGGAGGCGGTGAGGCCGTAAAAAGGCTTTCCCGCAGCCGTATATTTACCGCGATTATCCGTGGCCGCATGCGCGTGGCGATAAATTTCTAGCGCGTTTATTTTATAAGCGTGGATTACGTAAATACGCGCGGCCCCCCGCGCGACTGTGTACGTGTGTGGGGCCCTGTGATGCTATTTATATGTTTCGCATTTTCGGAGCGATCTGATATGATCGTCCGGCCGTTTTGTGCCAGTTTATGCCAGTGTGCCTGTGTTTAATTTTAAGATTTGTTTATTAATTTCCCGTGTCTTTAATTCAAGGGTTTTGAAGTTCTGAAAAATAAGTATATCGAGTAGTTTAGTATGGATGGTTGATTTAACTCTCGAAATTTACTGCAATCGGGCTGTTGCATAGAAAAATTTCGTTGGATTCCTTCGATAAAATATCGAAAAATAATTGATATGCAGATTTCATTTTTTCAAGGTAATACTTATTAAAAAAGATATAGCAAATCAAATTTTATTGTAATAAATATTTTATTGTAAACGGAAAATATAGGTCGATTATTTTTCGATATTCTATCTGACGAATCTAATAGAATTTGATTTTATTTTTGATGCAATATCCTAATTTGAACAGTTAATATTTTTTACTTCTTCTATTTTTATATTGCAGCTATATTTAAAAAGAGCGTTATTTAATTTAATGCATCACTTTTTCAGAACTCCAAAACTACTGTGCATTCCCTTTTTTCTTATTTTCAGATATTTTTCAGGTTAGTATCAATTTAACCTACAACGGTAAGATTCAATAAGATATATTTTTACCTGCAATTTTATTTGATTCTTAAATAATTTTTCAACAGCTATACAGACTTTTATTAGATTGGTGAAACACTGAACTTTTTATTCAATTGATCAAAAATAATACTCATAACATTAATCTATTTTGCCTATTATATGAATATAGATATTCATTTCCAAATTTGAAAAAATCTCCAATTTGAAAAAGATGATATATTTATTGTGCTGATAATATCTAATATATCTAAATTGTGACCACTAGTATTTGTCCAATGACCAAAATGAATGCAACAAACAAAGTGATCAAAAGCGATCATAAGGAATATTATCCGTACTAAATACGGATATAAAGGCAGGTCAATGGCCAATGGCTTTAAGAGAAAGCGCTTTTCTCCGACAGGCTCAGGCGCAACGTTGCTCAATAATTTGCGGCTAAATCCAAATGCGACCGAGGGGCTCGGACACTCGAGTTTGCGCTGACTCCATAATGAAAATGATGTATATAGGGAATTTCAGTCGATTAATTATGACGCAAGGTAATCCTGATTTGATTGTCGAGCAAGGGATGAGGAGCTCGGAGAACGGATTTAGAAACGCTAACGCGCGCTGCTTCAGCTGGCTTTTATTCTTTTATATTATTGGAATACTGAATTGTGTTTGCTGGGAGTTTTATGACGTTGATGTTTTGAATAATTGCTTGCTGCTTTGCATTGACAGTTTCAACTTTTCTCGAATCTTTATTCGCTAACAGAAAAGGATTGAGAAATTTCACGTCGTAAACAATGTTTTTAATTTGATAAAATTATCGGATGTGTTGACACGTAGAATAAGAAAATATAAATAGATTTTTGGATAAATAGCATTTAAACTCTTTTTGTAAATTAATGAAAAGAAAAAATCAGTAAATTATCTACAGTTATTAAAATCTTTAAATTTGATATTTCTGTATTGACGAAGATGTAGTAGTAGAAAGAATATACAGCGAAATTATCAGCGAACTCTCGCCTCTTCTCGGATTTCGTAGCGACATGAAGCTTAACCCCTTGTGACATTTCCAGACGAACAATTTCGAATCACGTGTCACAAAGCTCGCTTCTGATTCTCGCGTGTCTAGCGTTTCTCCTTGGGGTGAAATCAAAGAAAAAATATAGCACCCTTTTTATTTTGTTCGCGCTCTGGAAATATCCCGCTTGAACTGCATAAAATGAAAGTTAATATATGAATTCTTTACGGGATATTTTAATATGTCTTGAGAAAGGATATTTCATTGTAAATGTTTGAAATATTAATCTATTTGCATTATTAAATGGTATTGATTATGCTCGTGTAATAGCTTTTTTATAAAATAATGTCTTGGTAGAATTAATCTATTAACTTATAATCATTTAATAAGATACCATTAGTCGATAATATTAAATATTCGAATAGTAAGATCGAATCAGATATTTGCGTATTTTATGTCTCCTACCTACTGCCAGTCATATCGAATTTAATATTGTAAGCTAAACAAAGAAAAGTAGAAAATATTATTGGTCGTAAATCAGCCGCCAATAATAAAATATATATCATTAGTACCTCAATTTTCATTTCCAAACTCCGGCAAATTTAAAACGTCCTTTGATCGTTCTTTTATTCCGCGAAATAACACGAATACTCATCTCGAAAGCAAATATCGTCTCTTTGCCCGCTAAAACTACCCTTTTTACACATTATATTGAAATTCACATGGGGGAGATCCTTCTACCCTCGGCTCCTCTCCGGCCACGCTCGGCGCTGCCAGAGCCGCCTCCTTCCTTTTTTGATACGCGCGCTGCGCGCTAGAAGCCGCGAAAAACATTCGCCGCGTCCATAAAGTCCGCCCATATATTTGGCATTAAACGCGAAACATACCCCGAGCGAATATCGCGCTTATACGGGGGACGCAGGGATAGAGCGGAGAGGAGATTAGAGAGAGGGTTTTAGCGAAAAAGTGTATGCATTGGAGAAACGAGAAAGTTATTCAGCCCGGCGTTATGATAAACGAACGTGTCCTGCATATTTATACCCGTGTAATGCGCATTAACGCAGCGCTCGCAATACGTAAATTAATTTAAATTTTCCCAAATATACATGCGTGCGTGCTGCCTCGCCGAGAGCGGAAGAGAGAGAACGAAAACATTTTGATTCGAGCGGAAAGAATCAAGTGAGCGCGAAAACTGTTTAGCGCTACGGGCATGTGTTCATTTTTGTCGGAGAGAAAATAATGTAGCAGAGATTAGAGAGGATTCGTAAGGATTTTCTTGTAATTTTCATTTCATTTTTATGCTGAAAGATTGAACTTCATAATGAGACACGTAGGGATGTCTGCTTGCTTTTCATTTTTTTTTAAACAATTTATTGAAAATATTACGAGTGTAAATTTTGTCCGATATTTCAGGAAACTTTGTTCGCTCGTACTACGATATGTAGAGATTTAATATTTTTTGCTTCGCGCGTGGAATTTTTTTCATAAAGTACATCTTTAAAGGTAAAACATTGCGTAAACCTTGCATAAAGTGTAGCAATAACCCTGCAGAATTTTATCTCTGCAGGTATGTTTGTTTAAATTTCTCTCAATTAAGATTGCCGTATACGCATGACGGGTAGTTTTTTTTTGTAATTACATCTGCCGTTTTTATGTACATGTGTACCAACGCAAATTGATATTTCAAAGCGCGCAGTATGTGAGTAGGTAGCTCTTAGCAATTAATGGAGCAATTTTTACGATACGGGCTTTAAATTATGAGCGTTACCGCTATAAAAGCATTTACGAGCCTCGCCGACGCTCGAAATGCAAACTGCCGCCACCGCCGCTGCGAGCTTAATTCTTAATACTAGCTTTTCGTGACAGCGAAATATTCTTAACTTCTAATTTCAAATATTGCAGAAAAATAACATTTTTGTTTAAACGTATCGTCGACGTATTAAAAATCTTTTTCTGGGAAGACGTATTATCTACAATCCGTGTACTCCACGCGAGTGGAATTAAAAATGTTAAAATTTTTACTTTAACCTATACTGTTTAAATACCTACAAGATAATGAAAACTTCTTACGTCTGATCTCCATACAGTTTATTCCTTACAGATTTTCAAGCTGAAGCTGAGTATTGATTTTGTAATTTCATGAAAAGGGGCTTATTCAATTTGTTTAATTTAATAAATAAATGAAAATTTAACTATATATCACTTTATTGAAACGGGAAATGTTTTATTAATTATTGAATCAGCAATACTTAATTTTCATATGCGGAAGCTAAATAGCTTAACTTTAATAAGCGGATATTCAATTAGCATATCTAATTAAAATATAAAGTTAAAAATCATTTTTAATGTATTTGCATTAAGTTAAATATACCTTGAATTTTGACCCATATACTTTCACAATAAATGCAAATACAATACGTAAATTTGCCACTCGGTCCTACGCAAAGTTCTAACCCGTAAATGCCAATATTTAAACAAGACGCTCTGAAAAACGAGGAAAACAAATCCAAGATAAAAATATTACCCCTAATAAAGGGCCGCGTTGTCTCTTTTAATTTCCGTAGGTATACAGCCGCTATACGCGCGCTCGTCCATCCGTTCGGTTACATTTTCACGATGCTGATAGTTATTTATCGCGGGAGCCGAGAGACCAATAATTTACATTCCGCTCGTCCCACTCTCCCCCACCCTCTCCTGGCAATGGCCTGTCCACCTGTGACGTTTTCGGCCCGGCCAGGCGCGCGCGCGCGCGCGTGTCGCCCTTTTATCAATAATTGACAGAGTAGACGCGCTCGGGGCGCGCGAAAAAAGCTAGCCAAAAATAAAAAGAGGGATGGCGCGAGCGCGAATCTCGCGGCTCTCTCTCTCTCTCTCTCTCTCTCGGCACGAAATATGGCTGACCATTGTGTGTGAGCAGGACTATTAGATTAGCGGGAAAGCTGCAACGGTTAAGTGAAGCTTTTTTTTGGATTTTCTTGCTTTGCCCGGGGAGTTAGTACGGCGAGATTTATTGTTCGACTGTTGACGATTTTCTTGTTCTAGTCTTTAATTTATATGATTGCAGTTGCGAAAAAAGTATTGGACGCGATATTTCTTGAATATTGATGGAATATTGTTTATAAAACTTGAATATAGAAAAACAGAAATAATGTTTATTCTTTATTATATCCTTTATTAAAAATCTTCGTCGCAATAAATTTTCTCAGACCTACAGCCATCTTATAAATAGCTCAATTTCAATCGAAGCAACTTCAAATCAAGCCATTTTTGCATTTCTTTATGCGTCACGTAATTGTAGTCACAGTCTCGCAACGCCTGCCGTCTGAAGTTAACTAGAATAAAAATTGCCGCCTCGCATATTAACTAACAGTCTAGCAAGCTACCATCTCCTCGGAGACAGTCGATTTTATTACGTCGGAAGAAAAAAAAGTGATTCCTCGGGATTAAAACGCGCGCGCGCCCGTCGAGATTTAATTCAATGCGTCCTTCGGGCTCGGCTCGTTTTACGACGCGAAATTGAGATAGCGAAAGTAAAGAACACGCAGACGCACCGGGCACAGAGAGCACTGGCTGTGCTTTTCTTACCTTGCCCCCCTTAAGACGCCTAATCCTCTTCTACACGCGCGAACGTCTCGCCTGCCAGCTCGCAGATAAAGTGACTCTGGGTATTCGACCAACTGGAACGCTCTACGTCTCGCGCCCTGCACGCGCTGCCTTTTACCTTTTCTCTTCGCGCTCTAAATGAAAACTTTCGCATGATTTACTCGCGTGCCGCTGCTGCACGCGTGCGCGCGCACGGCCCTTCGCTCCTCGATGTGTATATTGCGATCGAAGATTTCCCAAGACAAAAATCTACAATCTTGAGGGATGGCTGCTGATTCGTTGTTGGATAGGAAATTTTAACGATGTGTTGTGAAGTAGATTTGATAATTTTTGATAGGTTTTCTATTCGATTTCACCTTTTTCGTTTGCCTATAGCAATTATTTCGAAACTATTCGACCGTTGATTTTTTTTTTTTTTTTTAATGAAAGAGATGATCCTGTAATGGTTCTATTCAAATTTTATATAAATTAGTCTGGATCAGTAATTTAGTTTGTTCTAGTTTTTCCGTACATTTATCTAAACTAAAATACTTACGTACATGTATAGATGTGTGGGTGTAACAAATAAAAATAAAAATAAAAGAAAACTGATTTCGCAAAACTCGCGAAGTAAAACGTAATTTACAAATTTTGATGAAATCGTCTCCAAATTTTAAATTGATGTATAGTATCTTGCTCAAGAATACGATTTAGAAACAATGTTAAATTTGGTACAATTTAAGTCTATTCAGACTTTCTCATTGATAATCTTTCTTCGCACCACCGACTGAACTACCAGCCTTGTTTGTACTTTACTTTTTAGTATATTTTTTAAAGTCAATTCCTTTCTTTTTTTTATTTAATAATTTTTTTATATAATCTTATAAATTAAAAAAAACTTTAGATATTATAAAGATATATTTAATTTAATATAACCAAAATAACGCCAAATGCATTAGCGAAGAATATTGTATATTTCACATTAATAAATTCGAGGCATGTTTACGGATTTAATAACTAACGAGCATATTTTGATTTATTCGTTAAAATTAAGCTTCAATTTCAATAGAATAATACCGTATTTACTGTCATTGTAATTCAATATTAAAATTCTGAACTAAAGATCAACTTGTGTATCATTAAAACTTTAATTATTCATCAATATCATCAAAAACATAAACATCTTTCTCGTATAATAAAAACATTAAAGTACAAACTGGTTTCAGTACCCCAAAAATAAATTTCTTTTCAACTCGAGCTGCGCTTTTTTTTCGTTCGCTATCACAAAACGGCAAACTTTTCTCCATGTATAATCACTCGAAGGAATAACCGTGGCCGCGTGCGGGTCTTAGTGTTTTCCAATATGGGGAAGGCGCTCTATGTACTTTCCCAAGTTCATTGGCATAAACTACTGTGGCTGCGGCCAAGTAGTAGAAGTCGAGCTGCTCGTCGCCAGCTCGAGATGACGTAGGCAGGGAAACGGAAAGAGAGCAAGAGAGAGAAAGAGAGTTACCGCTAAGACAAGACCGCTAGATGGCGGCCGAGGCTGTAAAATAAAAAAGTTACTCGCATTTTATGAGACTTACCTTTTTCTTACCTCGACTTTTCTGTTCCTTTTTCATCTCGCTCCGTAGTCTTCTTACACCTATTTCGTTTTCGCGCGTGCTGCAACACTAAGGCCAAGAAAGAGCTGTGTTTAAAAAAAAAATCAAATGTACTTTTTAAAAAAATTTTAGTCAGCATTTTAGTCGTGATAAGATAAGAAATAAAACTTACTAGCTGAATAAGCATGGAAGAAAAATTTAAATCTATCTCCCGAATAGCAAAATAATATATTTAATATAAAAAAAGCTTGACACAGCAAAAAGTTTAATATAGAAAAAGCTACAATCTCTAGATTAAATTAAACGGTTTAAAAAACCAATCTAGAAATAGAAATGAAGGAAAATACTAAACAATAATAACTGCAAGGCCTAGAACGAAATCTTTCTACAAAAACATTTCTTCCTACCTCCAAACAAACTTTCTTCCTCTCAATCCGTACATCCTGAACCATCCTCGCTTTACTTCTCTCTCCCTCTCTCAGATTTTCCGTCACGCTTATTGACGGCACGCACGCGCCCTGCGACAGACTCGAACTTTTATTTCATCCTCCTCGGCTTTGAGCTTTGAGCCTGCGCGCGAGTTTTTTCGCGGGAGCGTGGATTAGCCGTCGTCGCGACGCTCCCTACCCGCGGCTTTGCGCCTGCGTTGCAGCTTCAAAATTGACTTGCCGGATTAGCTGTGGCAACAGTGCTCTCGTATAACCGCGAATTAGACGGGTTTCTTTATCCCTGGAATTCGCGAATCCCGGGCTCTGTTTACAGAGTGCGTGGCTGAGGTTGGTAAGAATTAAGTCACCATTTCGGCTGAATTATACGCCTTGTGTTTTCCTGCTATTAATCTATTAATTATGTTCAACTGGAAAATTGCGTGAAAAATATATTTTGCAAGCTAAAATTACCATATGGAGTAGCTTTTTATATTGTTTAAAACTTTTATTCTTGAAATAGGATAAAACAAGCATGACGGTACTTTCGTGCCCCGTCGTCACACAAGCATTAACATCCGTCCATAAATCCTCCATAAACAGGCGAACGCGTTCAAGCCCGAGTAATCTAAGGCTTGCCGAAACTTTCAGTCAACCGATCAGCGGCACTTGGGCACACTCTAAAATAAAATTAATCTCGCCTCATTACCCCGTCGCTTCTCCCCCCTAGCTTTTTCGGCTCCTCGAGACAATGTAATAATGGAGCGATCCCTGGGACGTTAGTGTCACGGCGCGGTGAGCGCACGCGCGCGCGCGCGATGCTTCCTGGCCGCGACCGACAGGACGAGCCTGGGTGGGGATGCAATTTATAGGGGGTCAAAGTGCAGTTCGCTGTTCCGACTGACTGACCCCTCATCAGACATTCACCCTTGCTGCCGCTAGCGTAATTGACGTATAGGTTTCGCCCTGACTCTCTTTCTCTCTCCCTCTCCCTCTCTCTCTCTCTCTGTATATTGAGGGAAGGACAAAAGGTACGGGACCGGCATAAAAAAAAGAGGACCGAGTGAAACGCACGCGCGGTGTCTTTTTCCTCGCGAATTTACGTCAATCATTCGCTTTATCGTCTCTCGTCATCGGCTGCTCCGCAAATTAATCACGTCCGCGCGTGCACTGGACTCCAGACAGCCCAAAGAAATATATATATACACATCGGGCAGTCTGTGCCGTTTCTCCTTGGCTGCTCGTTCGAAGGGGGAGGAAGAGAGATTCGCTCTCTTCATTCGTCAAAATAAATGACTTCCCGAAAGAGTCACGTATATATGTATACCTTTTGGCGAAACATCCGCGAAATTTTCGGGCTTGCACAGGGCCCTGCGAGCGCGCACTATGAAATTTATGATGGATCGTCCCCTCGCGAGATTTCGAGCTCGCGATGTAGCTACTAGGAGAGAGAAAGTCCTAAGAGAGCCGGCTCCGAGGATATGGAGGAGTCCCAGAGAAGCGGGAAAGCCCAAGGCAGGCCGGCTCCTCGGGGGTTTATTTCGAAGGCTGAGGGGATGCGTATCCTTAGACGCTCGCGCTAATGAAAAAATTCCGTCCGCGCGGGGATGGGAATGCCTGGCTTTCTTTCTTTTGTCTGAAAGTTTTTTTTTCTGGACAGCGGCCTTGCGAGTCTTTAGTTTGATTGAGAGTTTTTCTTAATGTGATTTATGACGCGTGTTATTGAAAATTGTTTATAGTGTTTTTGCGCTAGGCGAAATTAAGCCTTGGAATTGATTTTCTGGTTCTGTGGAAATATTTTTCAAATATTTGTTCAGTTTTAATGTATGAAATGGAAATTCATGAGTGGATTCCACAGTTCGTTCGAATTTTAGCTCTCGAAATCAAAATAATAAAGTTTTCAAAGCGCTTTGCAAATATATACGTAATAAACCAATTATTTCTTGAATTCCGAAAGGTAACCTTCAAAAATCATGTTATCTGGATCAAAAGAAACTTTTCACATTTGTGGAAAGCTAGCTACTTCTTCTTTTATTGATCAACGCAAGATCCAAACATCTTATTTTTACCTCGAAACGTTCTCCTCGTTCCGTGAACCTCATATATAAAGTCCAGAGATAAAAAAACGTAATGCTAATGCAGCGAAATAGATGAGCAAACAGGAAGAAAAATGTAAATAGGTGCAACAATAATCACAGTCGAGCAGCAAGCGCTATAAGGAGCTTATCCTATCCTCTCGCTTCTCGGACACAACGAGGGCGCACGGACAATCTCCGCGGGGATAACGTAAACAAAGCCTTAATTACCGTGCTATTAGCGATCCACACCGGTCCCTCGCACCCCGTCGGCACAAAGCCAGCTGGCAGCTCGTATTTTATAAATCGGCTGCTGGTGCACCACCCGTTTAACCCCCTCATGTACGATTACGGCAGATTACTTATCGATTACTATTATAATGGCTTCCGAATAGATGGTCTCTCCGCGCGGAGCTGCTCTATATCCGTCTCTCTCTCTCCCACTCTCTCTCTCTCTCTCTCTGGGTTAGCTCTTCCACTTCTCTACTCTCTCGCGATTACCAATATTCAACGCGCTCTGCATGAGGGTGGAAGGAGCCATAATTTGCAATAACCGCGCGGTAATAACCGTAGCTCCTTACTGCGCGACCGATAATAATATCCCAGCTGGCAAGGTGCTGCTATACTCGCAGCTCCTCGACGCTAGTTCTCTCGAGCTAGAGTCGATGCCGGTGATGATCGTGAGGACGTTTTTTGAGGTTAGCTTTAGACATATTCTTTCGTATATCGACTGATATATCTGCATAAGTTTTTGGAAATTGAGGTGTCCTTTTCGTGTTCATTTTTATTATACAATTCCATTGAGTTATTTATATTGAAATAACATTTCTAAAATATTGTATCAGCGTAACTCCTTTATTGAAACTAGTCTGAATAACTATTAATAAAGGAATTATTGATTTCATTATGAACCTCTCAAATTTGTTTATTTATAAAACGTCTTTTTAAAAACTAAAATTTGATCCTTTTAAATTTTGGTCTAAAAAATTGGCAACTAACATCGCTCTGAAAAAGAGAAGGTGCATGACCCCATCCCAAAAAAAAAAGAAGCCATAGAGGCAAAGAGTCTGGCCCTACTCGAGGTGGCCTTTGAAAAATCGATGACTTCAAACGGAGATTTCGTTCGCGTTTGCATAAAATGAGAGTTCCAGGACCGGCGGAACTTTTTGTTCACGGCCTCCCCAAAAATCAACACTTTTCAAAGCCATCGCCGGATATGCCATTACCCTCCAGCTTTTTCTCTTGCAAGCGATTTTCTATCTCGCGGAGACTGCCTCTGCTTGGTGTGCGTGTTGGCTACATTTTCAATTTTATTCGACCAACTATTTTTCACGAGTTTTTCTTTCTATTCCACTTATACCCCCGTGGTCTCTCTTTCTCTCTCTCTTACTCTTATTCGAGGGCCGAGCTTTAAACTGCTGAAGTACGTGCTACTAGTTCGTTTTCCTTTCTCTCTCTTCGTTTTCTCCCTCGCATCGCTGGAGAACTGAGCGCGTTGATTTCGACGAGTTGGCTTACATTCTCTCTTTCTCTCTATCTTCGATTTCTCTTTCTTTTGCAAGGATACGAACGAAGCCGATAAAGCCCTCGAAAACATCCAACGTCCCGACTTCTCCACTTATCCAATCTATCGATTACACGATACTTTTATTTAATTAAATTTCTTATTACATTCACTTTGAATCAAAACAATAATTGCTGTAAAATTTTCTTTATTTATATATAAAATAAATACAACCTTTAAAATCTTGCATATTTATCAACAAAAACCAATTCGTTTCCAAAGATTACAACCGAAACGGACAATGTTAACAAAGAGCAGTAAAAATTATCATCCTCAACACGATAAGATTTTCCTTTCTATTATACCGTTACTTTAACCACTATCAAGGATCGAAACTGCAAAGAATCCTTAGCGTGACTTCAAGCCGGAGCTTCGAAAACTATTAATCCCGTGTCTCTAGCAGCCGTCTGCCTCTAAAACTAAATCGATTTCGCTCCGTACACACGCTTGGCTCGGCTAACAGCCTCGCAAAAAGGGTTCGCACACGCGTGAGCTACTTCAGCAACGCTTCCCTTGCGGTGCGTTATTAAAAAAAAGTAAGAGAACCAGAGAGAGGGGGTGGCGTAGCCGTAAAAGGCGACGCACTTGTGTGTGCCGCGGCACCTTCAATAAACTACAGGACGCTTGTTATAACTGGCTGGCGTTCAGAGGACTAGGCAAGAGACGGCGAGACGACTCTCTTTTGAGTGTCGTATTACGCGGCGTCTGTCTGCGATTTTATTCGCGGTTTTTCAGTGACTCTGTGTTTTTGGATCCTGTATATTGAAGGCCGCGGGTGATAAACGCTTTAGTGCTGCGGTGTCGCTGGTGAGATAAAAACTGTAATTGAGGAGAGTGCTTTTTGTAATCAGAAAAGGTACATTTGCTTGCATAATTTAAATCGTGTTTTCTGTTGCCTTTTCAAAGAGGATACAAAGTTTAGATAAACTCTAATGTATTTAAGAAGACTTCAGAGAATAGGTTAGGTTTTATTTCGTAGTTTACAAACTACGCTTTTAATTTACATAAATTTTTGGATATTTAAGTTTTCCACGATTCTGCTGGCCTCAAAGAATGGTGGAAGATGAAAGAACGCTAAGAATTTTGTAAATCAAAAGCGTATTTTGTAAACTACGAAATGAGACCTATAGCCTAACTTCCGTAGTCACCTTAAGTCTTTTGCTACAGAAAGTATGGATCTCGGGATGATGTCTGTATGGATGTATATGCTGTGCGTGCATGCATACGAGCTTACGTGCGTGTATGCGCATATGTGCATGCGTGTTAGATTTGAACTTAATGTATTTCTGACAATGACTAAGAATTAAAAGATAAATAATGTGTCAACAACGTACTCCCATTAAAATTAATAATCTTCTAAATGTGTATCTAAATTGTAAGGATGTAGATTTTATTACAAGCAAAATTATCGCTTACGTTGCAGATATTTATTTCCTTGTGTCAAAATCAGCTCTGCAAAACAAGTTAAAAAGTCACTATGTTTTTGAAAATTTATATAAATTTAGGTGTTTTTTTTAAGTTTTACAGGCTCTTTGTTTTCTTCAATCAAAATTTTTCATTAAAATCTATTAGATAGAACGAATACATACAATAAATTATAAATAATTCTCATTTACGCAATCGAAATACCAAGTACAATTTAAAAAGCAAAAAAAAACTCGAGCTCGCTTAATAAACCACAAATCTAGTCGAGAAAAAATCACTCTACCTTGGGCGTTTCGGGGCGCTCCGTACCTACCCAGCCAGCGCACTATAAATTTCCCAAACGTACTCCTGCATCGTAATTATTTCGTACAAGTACGAGATAAAGCGCCGGCTAAAGAACAAAGAGAAAGCCCGGCAGCGTGCGGACTTATCCCCCTGCCGGA
Organism: Eupelmus urozonus; assembly: GCA_900480035.1. Classification (NCBI taxonomy): domain Eukaryota; kingdom Metazoa; phylum Arthropoda; class Insecta; order Hymenoptera; family Eupelmidae; genus Eupelmus; species Eupelmus urozonus. The sequence continues at coordinate 25,195 of UELX01000960.1, forward strand.
GTGCGGGGGTGCGGAAATTTCCAACTATAAAAATTCTCGGATTCGCGAAATTCCTTATCTGTTGGGGGCACCGGCGCTGTGCCGCGCTTATAAATCTCCAAAGTCTTGAAAATAATAAAGCGCGTTATCTTCTCCTGCTCTTCCTTTGCCCGCACTCGCGCGCGCGCGCGCCTTTCCATAAGAATACAAAATTTTTCCTAATCGGCTGTCAACATAATTTATCGAGTGCGCAAGGCAACGCTCCCGTAAAACCAACCTTATCTCGCGGTGAGAAAAGTTACTAGGAGAATTACGCGCTCGCAGCTGACCCTTATAGCCGCAACTGGCTGCTGCTACTGCTCCGCCGCTTCTCCCGTGGAATCGCTTTCCCTACTTCATTTCTCCCTCTCTCTTTCCACCTTTCTCTCATCCCCTTTTTGCCTTTCTCTCTTTCGCTCCGAGAGAGAGAGCCAGCTCACTTTCCTATCTTAACAGCCCATCTACATTGTCTCGGCTCTTCTCTCGCTCTAGCGTATAGAGAAAAGACGACGACGGTGGAAAGCGGGCAAATTTATCTGGAACTTAAACAATGTGTTTCTTCTTTTCCGAAAACATACCACCTCTCTAGCCTTCTCTCTCTCTCTCTCTCTCTCTCTCTCTCTCTCTCTCTCTTTCTCTGCCTCTCCCCACTCTTCTAGGGTACTTTGCTCTGGGTGCTTTTCAGCACTGGCTCTGAATCGCCTCGCCTTGGTGGGACAGAGAGAGAGAGAGAGAAAAAGAGAGTTTAAGGCCGAGCCTCGCACCCATCATTCTGCTTTGTGAGAACTTTAAATTTAGGGCGCGCAAAACGTCAAACGAGCGGTCTTCTCTCTCTTCCTTAACTCTTTTTTACTCCACACTGGATGGTAGTAGAGTAAAAACAAGGAAATTGTCTATTCTAGGTCAGTTGTAGTTGAGCATGAATGTATTCTTTTTCCTTTTATTGTGTTTAAATTTTATCAATAAAACTTTTATTTATACATTTATTATTATTCCTGATAAGAAGGAGGGATATTACTTTAATAAGTTAAAAACGTCAGTTTATCAGTCTTCGAAATTGGAGCGGCTCATTAATCTACTAAAGCTTGCGAAATATTTTGTTATAACGAGCACTTTATAATTATTTCCAATGCAATAGAAAACGGTTTCCCCAATAAATTCCTGTGCATAAGCTGCACAGATTGATACAGTCAAAAGGCAAAAAAAAAGAAGAAAATCGCGCTGGCAGCTTTATCTTGCGCGTCGACTGAAAACGCTTATTTTTCTCACAAAATGCTCAAAGGAAATGAAGTCGGGCAGAAATAAGAGAAAAAATCCGTGAGCGTGTCGGATCATATATAGGAAAGGGCGAGAGAGAGAGCGGGCCAAAGTCCGGGGGGGTTACGCGGGAAAAAAGAGACGAATAACCCGCATCCATTCATAAGCCTCCGCTCGCGCGCGCATCGACTCATAGAATTCTCCGTGAGTATATGAAGTCCCCGCGCATACGGCCGAACGGTTTTTGCCCGGTTTCATCCCTTATGGTGAGCGTAAGCCCGGCCCGCGTCACATGACAAATGATCGAAGCTTCGTCCGCCTCTTCATCTTTCTCTCTCACTCTCTATCTCTCTCTCTCTCTTTCTCTCTCTCTCTTTCTCTCTCTGTCTCATTCTATCACTTTCGGGAGAATTTCACGGAGCGAGCGCTCCGGCACGTAGATTAAAATATAGATTTTATTGTTTTCCGGTTGACACTCAGTCGCGATTTATACGGCCGTTAGTCAAGCGCGCGCTGCCGCGTGACGCGCTGGCAATAATTCATTCGTCGATTTGTATTTTATGAGTTATTCGATAAGAATTACCATCATGATGAGTCCGCAGCGCGCGCTCGCAGCAGGACTAATGAATCGGCCGCAGCTAAATGAACGGACCTGGGGGAAAAAAGAGCGCGCCTCGTATTTTTCGCAATTGAACGCGTGCGCGCACGGAGCGCAGTTTCATTCCGGCTGTTTTACGACGCTGTGCCCCCCCCCCTCTCTAAATTCAAATCGTTGCGTAATTACGGATGTCTCATTTCGCTGATTGAACGGCATTCAGGCTTTGATTAAATGAATTCTATAAGAAGAAAATGAAGGATTACTTGCAAGTGCTCGTGCAATTTTTGAAATTGGAGGAATTATTTGTGGACGATTTTAATAAAGATATACCTATATAATACTTGGTAAAAGATTAATAATATGCTAACTGACGTTTTTTTCTGTTGAAATCTTAGTTTATACGAGTTCATTTGTTTTTAATTAATTATTCAATTATTCGGGTATCAGACTTTGGTGTATAAACCGCAATTTGTTTTTCTGATTCTCGTGTAAACGTCCGTATGTAAATACAACGGTCAGCGTAATACTGCAAACGCATAAATCATTAACAATCTCTAAATACTGCTGTCGCTGAAAAATTTTTGTTAACTTTTTTGTCTGTAGTTATTCCCGTGAATATGAGTGTGTACGTATTTAATTTTTAACTAGTAAGGCACCCAAAATTTTATTGTAGGTTTCATTCGTTATTCGCATTTTAAATACGCATAACACTAAATTTCTTACAATCTTTTCGGATTTAAAAAAGAACATAGCAAACATTTTCGCGTGCACATAACCTCTCATTATCGCCGAGACTCGCGCAAATCCTCGCAACCCGTCGTCGTCTCCATCCGACACCGATTTCACGCAGACCAAAAACTAGAGAGAAACAGAGCCTGACAGACGCGCGTGCACACAAACAGGGAAAAGGCAGAGCTTTTTTTCTCCCTCATCCTTTTGTCTCTCTCTCTCTCTCTCTCTCTCTCTCTCTCTCTCTCTTTCTCCCTCAGCATGCGCGCGTCTGCCCGCATTTCCGGCGCGCTTGTCCCAGGAGATCGCGCGCGCTCGCGCATCAACTTGCCCGCAGCAGCAGCAGCAGCAGCAGCTACGTCCTCGTCTCTCCACCTATCCCTGCTCCTCTTTTTATTTTACCTCCTCTGATCCTTCCGATATTTCTTTCGCTCCATCCGGCGTGCTCTCGCACTTCCATATATATATCGCAATTGCGTTTCCCACTTTGGCGCTCGCGCTCTCTCTTTTTTCAAGGCGCGCGCCGAGGCAACTTTTCTACCTGTCGCATCGGGCGCCGCCTGATATCTGGCAAGCCATGACAAGCGGTAAGAACGTTACCAGCGGCCCCCGCGGCTCCTTTTTGCTACTTTACTCCCGGCGCGCGAGGAAATGGGTTAGCGCGCGGGCGAACCTGACACACTCGGGGCTCTGCTTTCTTCGAAATGCCCGGGGAAGCTTCTTTGCCGCGAAATGAATCTGGATTATGGCGGATTAAAGCAATCAAGTGCCCGCCCGCGACGCGCGGCCTTAAATTTCTCCTTTTTCGATCTACTTCGGAATTGCTCGATCGGATTTTAACCTTTAAGGAGTCGGAGCTTAGCTTTAAGGCAATTGCTTTTTTAACCCTATTGTTTTAATGTATGGCTAATGGGATTGGGAAAATGACGAGCAAAGCGACTGCTAGAAATTTATGAAAAAATGCTCGGTTTTTCTTTTTAATTGGGAGGCCACCAGCCAAACAGCCATTAGTCACCTTACGAGCGTTTAACGCTCAAATTAGTTCGAGCCTCCCGCTAATTTCGTTTAGAAAAGCTCTCTAAATTATTTTCCCCGGGCGCGCCGCGCGTGTAATTATAAAACTTTATTTACAGTTAAAAAATGTACGCTGAAAAAAGAAAAAATTGCGCCCAAGCTATAACGCACTGTTGTACAGGCGGCGGCGAGGCTCTCTCCGCGGGCCGCGTGTAATTGAATCTCACATTTGCTTTAGCGAACAAACATTCGTTTTAAAGGCCCGGAGCCCGGGGTTTACTTAAATCTCATTTGATTGCTGAATGCCTCGCAGCTGCTACACGCTGCACGGCTATGCGTTCTCACTCTCCTTTTCCCAGGCCGAGCTATATATATATATAGATAAAAAAGGGAAATCGCACTGCCGCTTCTAATTAAATGCCTCCTTTGTCCTGAGCAGAGAAGGCAGAGCGAGAAAAACCGCGAAAACTCTCTCTCTCTCTCTCTCTCTCTGTCTTGGGCCAAAAGCCTCTCGAAATACAAACGGGTCCTTAATTAAAAAAAATATCAACGCACTGTTCGGGTTCGGGTCAGGACTGGGCGACGGCACAGAGGTGAGAAAGAAAGAGAGCGAGCCCCCACACGCCGTTAGGCAGAGGTACTCGACTCGCAGCCTAATGGTACACTATAGCAAACACGCCGGTTTTATAGCCGTAACTGCACACTCGCTCTCCTCCTCCCCCGCAGCTGCAAACTGCTTACTTTTAGAGCTCTCCCTCGCGCACGTATACACACACACACATACAGGCGTGCGTACAAGCAGGGCTCTACTTTTCGTCACGCCATTCCGCTATGCGAATATCGCGTGCCGAAGGTTACATCGACCGTGCGCGCCATCCCCGCCTTCTTAACCGCCTCTCTCTCTCGACTGTTTCTCTCCCCCCTGATGGTTAAGCGCATTCGCTCTATCTACAGGCTCTGAAGTTTTCCCCGTTCGACTTGCCTTTTGCTTGTTATTATAATGGAAAGAAGCTTTCGCGCGCTCTGTATATTCATGGCCGGGGCTCCATAGGGAAGCCACATCGGAGAAGGAAGATGAAAGCCGTTTGAGACGCGCTGAATTATGCTACTTAATGCAATCGCTTTATGCAGCCGCGGCAACGCTCGCGGCTATTAATGGGCCCAATGAGCGGCGATTTCACGTCAAAAGCCTCTGAGAACGCGAGAGAGTGCCGGGGTTCTTAGTCGCCGGTATTGCGTTTCCGCGTCAATGTGCGCACGGACGCCCTGGAATTATGAGTGCGCGTATATAGCCGCGAAAAGCGGAGGATTTGTTTTACGAGTAGTTTGCGGGGAGCCGCTTAACGCAACTCCCCCAAGAGCTCAAATATTTGGCTATGGGATTTTGATAACGGAATTATGGCCAAGTGTTTTTGTACACAAACAGGAAGAGCCATCTCGCTTGTTTAGAAGAGCGTTTAGTGATCGGAAGCGATTGGGATTCTTTAGCATCGATGCTTTCTTTTAATATATGAAATATTTTGACGATTGCCTAGAGGGTGGTGACTAATCAATACGATCAACAATTTTCTTCAAATTCGATATTTGGTATTAATAATTTAACCCGTTATTTGGTCTGTGCATTAACGGTAAACTCACTCATGATTCAAATTTTACATGAAAAATGTTTAATTTGCTTGTAAATAAGAGCCGTTATACTGAAATTGTTTATAGACAACAATGGAATCACGTCTATATTTTGAAACAACGTCTATGCAAAGCCTATTAGCGAATATTGCATTTAGTATTTCAGTTATTACCGTATTGAGTTTAATGAGAATACTAAGATAATTTAATAGCACTTTCAGGTTACATTGCCGCAAATACTATTGGCTGTTCCGATCGTTAGTGCGATTGCATTAATTTATTGTTTTCTACTTAAGTAAATATACTGGACGTTTATTTTTCACTTATTGTTTTTACAATAATAATTTTTCAACTCATGAATTAAACACTTTTTAAAATATTCAAAACTTTTTAGTAGAGTTTCTTTAAAACGCAAAAATGATTGTATCAATTTTCAAACGTATTAACTACTTTTATAGTAAATCTTCGGTAAAAAAAAAAATTCGTTTGATTCAACTGCAACTTTCTGTCAATATAGCTAAACTAAATAGAACCTATCCTACATTCATTGATATATTTTAACTGTATAAATTCTATTGAAATAGGAGCACTCTGTCGAATTAATAGTAAATCCGTTAAATGAATAGCATTTTTATCAATTTAACAAAATTATTGTCTTAGTGTACACTGTTACGTCCTAAGTATTATTAATAGTTTATTAAACTATTTACTCAATAATCATAAAAGCTTTTTAATGTTACTTTTTAATAATTACTCTTAATGTATAATTTACAATGTAATGGTAAAATAGATTGATTAATCAGCGGCAAAAATGTTTTAAATATTATCAACCAGAACTAAATATTGAAAATGAGTCCATTTAACAGTTATTGGTTGTAATCTGAGCTAAGCTAGTATGATGTGTACGTATAATAAATCTGTCGCTATCATCCCAAGAGCCCACTTCGTCGTATAATAGCCTTCATCAGTATCGATTCGGTATTATCTATTTTTACATTGACCGAGCATATTTTCCTAAGAAAGTATTAAATTCTTCGATCAACGCATAACCAAATGAAACCGCCTATAAATATTCCACGATAATTTGTAAAAATTTAGAATTTTCTTCTCCAAACCCACGCTTCCCAATCACAAAATTATCGTTAAAACGGTCTAAATTCTTTATGAGTCCAAGAAGCCATTACCAAACCCAGGAAAACCAATGTGTCCATTATAATAAAATATGAGTCATCGGTGTCATGCGTATAACGATATTCACGATGGCACACGCGCCATATCGTATCTCACTCGCTCCTCTAATCACAATTGATGTTCTGCTGGTTGCTACGTTGACGCTGTTAGCCCTTCGCTACTGACCGAGATATACATATCTAGAAGGTAACGCAGCTTCCGCTCACGTATATGTACGTTCGCTTAAATTGATTAACGAGATGGCATTGTCTTCCTGGCTTTGAGCATTTCTTGAGCGGCTACCACTCGACTCTTACCCAGCAGTCTATTTTATTTAGCCGACGTGTAATCGTGAATTCCTGATTTTTTTTTCTTAGCAGAGGATTTTGTTGCGGTAGATGTAATGACAGAGAAATTGCTCTTTGAAACTCAGCTCTAATTTTATTCCGATTAGCTTTTGACGTTATGATTATAAAAACTGTTAGCGATACTTGATATGTTTGTTTTCTAATAAATATATGTAAAAATAACGTGATATAGCTGTGCCACGCTAGAAGTAAAATATTCATTCTTCCTTTCAAAACGTACAAAATCAATGTGCTCTGAGAAACATAGAAATATCAAATTTAGTTATCAAAGTTAAACTGAAAAATGTTTTTTACTGGAATTTTACAAGATTTTTACATGAAATGCAGCTTCAAATAGATATCCTTTTTTTCATTTATTTATTTCGCGCCTCACGTTACACACTCGGCAAAAAAAAAAAGTGATTGAAAAATAATCTTTTTCACGTACAGATACCTAACTTTCATCTCGATTTCGAGCTTTGAAATACCACTGTATTTACCTAGCGAATCGCTGACAAAAATCCAAAGAGCTTTTTTTTTCATATACAAGCCCGGAATTCTTTTTAACGGCTTTGACGAGGTGTAAAATTCTTACACGTCAAACACAGTCAGGCGCAACATAAACATATTCTTGAAAATTAATTCAAAGTTCGCGCAACTTGGGCAACTTTTGCCTGATGAAATTATCCTCGGCATGCCTCTAACAAAATCAATCTCCTCGCCATCGAAAACCCGATAAGCGTCACCGCTTAAACTTCCCCAACTTTTCTCCGAGCCGCAACAGCGGCCGCTTCGGCTCTCCTCGAAAAGGAACTCATTCGCCGTCTCGATCGCAGCACACGCGCTTATGATTCCTCATTATTGCTCTAACCTCCCTCCCTCTCTCTTGACCTCTTTTTCTTCCAGCCCCGGAGCTTCCGTTGCCGTTGTTGCAGTCGATGCCCCGGTGCAGCTCAACCTGCATATACGAGCCCGAGCGCGCAAACAAACGCAGTTGCAGCAGCAGCAGCAGCAGCAGAGTCCAGCTGCACGTACGTTATTTGGCGCGCTTCCAACTGCGAGGCATGCCAAACGCGCTCTGGATGTACACACCTTGCGTCCGTACTAACGTGTGCATGAACCTGCGTTTCTCGCTTTTTTTCAGCCCTTCTGCACTGCTGCTGCTCTCCTGCTGACTTTTCTTTCGTTTTCGTTGCCCGGAGCTCGCTATGAGTTTGACTCTCGCGCATTCAGCATCGCGCGCGCTTTTGAGGCGCGCGAGAGAGTTGGCGATTAAGTGGAAGTCGTGTTAGCTAAAGTTTTGCCCCTCTCAATTTGCTCTAATTATTATGAGTTGATATATTTAAAACGCCGCTGTGATATTATCAAATGAATAATTTTAATACTTTTAACAGTGCTCTAGTTTTGTAATGATATTAAAAGTTAATTAAATTGAATGTGTGCAGTTTAAAATAATTCATATTTCGTAAATCGTTAACATTTATGTAAATATTACGTAATGGGAATGCGTAATAAGTGCGCGGAAAATTTACGTTATTCGGTTATAAATATAAAAAGCTCGTCAGTACGAGAAAAATTACGTTTTCTTTTTCGTAGTTTATTTAAAGTACTAACTGCTATGCACATTTGCGTACGTACTACTGTAAGAAATATTAATGTATTTTTATAGGTTCAGGTACATTCGTCGTAAGCTTTACGTAAAATGAATTATATAATTTGAAGCAGTCCAAAATTACGTAAATTTAGCGTTAAAATTACACGATTTTCTTTTCATTAAATATGGACAAAATGACAAAAAATGTGCAACTCTGTAAAAAAATAATTAGCTATTCCTGTAAATAAAGTGGACACGCGCATAATCACACACTCATGGATAATTAATGAAGATCGATCCTTCCAGATTTGACTTCAAAAGATAAAACGCGGCCGCATCTGCATCGGTTCCACGCGTGGAATCACAGCGACTATGCAAATAATGCGGGCGGAGTCCGTTTGATTTCGGACGGATCGAGCTCGATCAAGGGCGGCGCTATCATTGCCAGTCAGAGCGAAAGAGAGAGAGGGAGAGGGAACAAGAGAAGACGAGGGGAACGAGCTCTCCCATGACGATCTTCAATGGACTGGGCAAACAGATGAGTCCGATCGTTTGCATTCTCGTCGAATGTTACAGGAGCGGAGCGAAATAATTCAGGCTTCGCGCGCGCCGCCCCCGCGCGCGATCGTCAATTGCGCGCCATCCCCTATGGCGCCCGCCCGTCCGTGCATATTTTCGTTTGTCGGGCGTAAATCGAGCGGCCCTTCGCTATCGCTCGCACAGCCCCAACCTTTCACTGCCAAATTGCTTTTCCGAAATTCGCATTTTTATCTTTAAACTCCGCTAATCGATGCACGAAGCCGTGATAACTTCGGGCTTGGTAAAAATTGATCTGTCCGAACGACGCGCCGTGGGATGTGAATTTTAATTAATTTCACGTTTTTAAATACGAATAAAGAGGTTGGGATTGAAGATGGGATTACAATTTAAATGAAGTTTTACAAAACCCACGAAGAAATAAGAGCAGAAAGTATATCTGCTAAATTCTTTTGTCACGTCCGATGGCGTTAACGTCAAATGAAGCTTAACGTCTCACGAAAATGAGAATTCGTGCGCCGCCGGCGTGAAAAAGCAAATTGGGTCAATGTAAAATAAAAAAGGAGGAGCGCGTTAACGAGAAATGTAAAATTCGAAACGCTAATGCGATCTATTATAAAATACGAATTAAAAGAAGCTCCGCGCGAAAATTTCCAATTTTCGCTCCGTTTACATGGTCAGAATTAAAATTAGTAAGAGCGCACGATTTACGCGGAAGGAGATAAGTTAATTTTCCATTACCTTTTCGTTCTTCCAACTTTGTTCTTTGCGTGAATGACATGTACTTGGAATTTACCATCCTTATTATGCATATATTAATACTTTTTAAAATAGTAATGCTTTGATTAAAAAAAAAAAACAAAGTTTTGTTGCCCTACCCTTTGAATATTTGATTACTGTAATTCCAGAAAAGAAATTTTGGCCGTGGTAAAAAAAATAAAGTGGACTCTGTATTATCCTTTTGTATTTTGCGAACGGAAAGTTAATTAAAATTCATACGGTATATTTGACTAGCATAATTGTGACCGTTTGTTCAAGCAACTGGAGGTCTCTTAAAATACACTCAGGAAGTTCTTCCAGAGTGATTTACAGAGCAAAATGCCATACAAAAGCTCTCCCTCTTTTTTTCTCTATTTACCCGTTTCGTTTTCTCGCAACCCCGAATTTTTTTCTCACCGGCAAATTCTCATTTGCTCCCTTATTTGCATTGGACGAAATATATATATGCGCGTCGACGTGGAAATCGTGGGAGCGAAAAAAAAGTAGACAGCCAGCCAGAGGGGAAAGCGGAATTAGGTTTAATTTTTTGCGCTATCGCATCAATTTTCGTCGCGATCAGAGTGCTCGCCGCGAGGACGGCTATAGGTTTTAATTAAAAATTCAATTACGGCTAAATTACGAGCGAAGGATTTGGTGTCGCAGCGCGTCCGCCAAATCCCTTGAACGCACAAAAACGGAAACCGAAAATTAATCTGGATCTACACCCGTGGAACGGATGTGCCGCCTCCCGCCCTCCCCCGGCAACTTCGCAATGAGTAGTAGCTTTGCCATATATGCGAGAGCTATCTCTCTACGTCTCTGTTTCTTGCTATCTCGCTCCCTCCCCGTACGGCAAACTTAGTTCGTCTGCCGCGCGCGGTACTTTGCTTCCTCATTTGATTCTGCGAAGCCTCGTGAATGTAATAATTAACCGCGTAATACGACTTAACGGAGAGTCGGAGGGTGAGAGCAAGTAGTGGCTCCTATTGGTAAAATAATTAATCGCTGAAACGCTTCGCCTGTTTGGAGAAGAGGTGAGTGCCTCGATCGATCTGGAATATCTTACGTTTTCTAAGTACTTCAGCAATTTTGGTAGGCACACCATGAAAGTTCGATATTTTCATATTCACTATGGAGAAAAGTCACGTCGACGTTTATTCCCTGATATTAGAGCCAGTCCAATCCAATTCTAGACAGGAAGCATTTAATTCCCATGAAATTTCCATCCCTAACTAGTTTGCCACTTGCGTCTTTGGCTCGAAAGTTCGAGCTTTGATTAAATTAAATCTCCCCGCAATCTTCAAAACGATTCGACTTTTAAACGAACTTCGCTCCGCGTTTGGCCCAGACTTCAATCTAGCTCCGATAAAAGTTCAAATCGAACGTCGAAATATCAGCATCGGTTAAGCTCAATCGCTTGAGGAATTAACGTCAGCGATGGCTTCCCAAGCTAAAGTGGTTCAAACAGCTCGCGCAATTCGAGTCGTAACCAAGTCGACAAAAATATATATCGTCTGTATCAGAGTCACTTACTGTCTTGCTATGTGGACACCACATACAGAGCAAGTTAATTTTATAAGAGTTCTATTTTCTTAGCTAGATTCCTGCATATATTTCTTGATTCCATTGAGACAACGGCTTTGTTCCTCCTCGTCTCTTCTAGCCATAGTCTGTTGATTGTGTTTTTACGGTTCAGAAAACTGAATAGTTCTTTTGTCTCTTACTTACGGTAGTGTACGATGTCTAGATATTTTGGAGCAAATTTTGGGTTACCTAAAAACGTAACTTTAGAAAAAGGTTCAGTTAATTTACACCGTTAAATTATAATATGTTTGTTATATTTTTGTCTATATTGCAATTGTTTCGGCTAATCAAAACATTCTGAAATCATATTCATTTAGTAATCTGTAGTATGTTTCACTTCATTATTTATACTATGTACGTAATGTAATTAAATTAGTGCCACGCTAGATATTAATTAACAGTACATCTTTTCTACTTTTGTTTTCCGTAATTAGTAAATGAAACGTGCAAACAAATAGCTACACATGTATCTAATTAACTATAATTATAATTAGTTGAACGTAAAACAGTTAAAACCGTCCTCCACATCAAAACATTGACATTTCTCGTTTCCTCTACCAATTCTCAAAGCCGCCCAAATAGCTCGATATCGGCGGCGATTATGAAAAATTAAAATTGCCTGGAACAGCAGGCGCTTTAAATTGAAGTACGCATACGTTTTTCCAGCCCCGCGATTGCAACGGCATACACAATGGCAATCGGCCTCCGGTAACTATAAATTTTCCTTCCATTTATACGACTCGCAGGGCAAAAGGAAAAGAAGCACGCCAGGAGAGAGAGAGAGACGGAGAGAGAGAACATCGGCAGCATTTCCGCGTCGCAGCGGCTCGTTATGACAAAGCAAAATGGTCGTACTCGCTCTAGCCCTACTATGTTCGTGCTTGCGTTCGTTTCTTCAAGCACGACCGAGCCCGTGTGGGTATATGTCTGTATAAGGACGCCAATTTCGGTGGGAGCGCGCGTGTACGTACAAGCTTTGCCATTGCTTTTCGTTCTCCCTCTCTCTCTCCCCTTTTCTCTCTCACTCTCTCTGTGCGCTCCATTCCGCAGGTCCCGAGATTGCATCTAGCGAACTGTCGAGCTAATGACCGGGCAGTATTGAAACTGCACAGGTTGTTCCGGTAACCAGGGGCGCGCGCTCCAAACTATATTGGAATAACGTGGCCGTTCCCGCCGCCACCGCCGCCGGCCGCCGTAACAATTATATGCCCTACCCGCTGATGCCCACTCGAATATCGTCTGCGCTTGTTTCGCCTTTTCTTTTCAAGCCTCGGCCTACGGCAATCGTTTAACGGCTTTTCTTTTCCACTCTTTTTCGTCCCAGGCGTTTGAAGCTGCGGCATTTTTGTCTGCTATTGTTGCGATCAATTTTCGCGAAATACTGCGGAATGTCTTTTAATTTGCAGTAAATTTTTCTTGGATTATAAAACGTGCTATCTTGCAAGTCTTGTACATATTTATCATCAATAGCTGCCTAAGCTAGCTAACCAAAGCATGCCTTTCAAAACAGTTTAACGTCTTCTCCCGCAACAATTTCCATTTCAAAGCTCTCGTAACTTACATCAACCACTGGCCCTCGGCAAAATCCAGCGCAACGGAGACAGGCATAAACAAGCCGATAAGTTTGGCACTAACCAAAAGTCTTACAAGCGGGCTTCCGTCCGGTCCTCCATACAACTTGCTGCCACGGAAATTCGCCCTTGACGTAACGTCGCTTACGTCCGAGTCGGCGATGCGAGTCCACCGGAGTGACGACAATATCGTGGATCTCTCCGCTTTCCCGGAATATACCCGAGCTGGCTGTTTGCTCCCTTGACTCTCGCAAAGCGGACCGCCGCAGTTAACTCGTCCGTCGTTCTTCCGCTCGAGCTGCGCCCGTGGTCCCTCAGATTTGACTTAATATCGCTTTTGCGGGGCCAAAGGAGAAAGCCGGAGCGGGATTCGATGAAAGGAAAACGGCGAAAGCCAAACGACCCGAGTGGGATCGACTTTCGGCAGTTCTCTTGCCGTATTTGCACGCGTGGCTTTCATTAAGTGGCCGAGCAGGGCCGACCTATCAAAGGTACACCACTGGCCTCTCTTCTACCTCCGCGAGCACGGCTCGCTCGCTGACCTCTCTCCTTCTTTTCTCTCTCTCTCTCTCTCTCTCTCTCTCTCTTCTCTCTCTCCACTCTCTGGGCAAGCGCGAGACCGCACCAATATTGGAAAATGCTTTTCTCCACAGCCGGCATCGTGTGACAACGCTCGGCCCACCTTTTCCGTAGTTCTTTTCTGGTCAACGGTAGCGAGGCTTTAATAATAACTTCGGCGCGAGCCCCGTCCTTGATATACACATACACAAACGCGGGCTCCGCATTTTTTGTTCCCCTTTGAGACTTATTTCGTTACGCTCGTAAGTGTATGTGTATACGCGAGCGACGACGGTGCCGTCTCAGGAGAGTCGTCCTTCAACGAGGCGGCTCGCAGTACTGCCGATGCCTTGGCGTGATTAAAGACTAATAAGTACGAGTCTCGCGTCCCGTTGTGTACTTTTTGATAAGGCCCTTAAATTACGTCCAATTATACAGAGAGAAAGGAAGGCTTTTTTGCGCCCAGTGCCGCCGCGCCGTGTTCGCCGCTCGGCTGTACTCGCGAAATTATGCCACATGCTCATGCATATTTATGAAGCGAGCAGCGCCGGGGCTCGCGTGTGTGCGACCACAGCCGGGCCGGCTGCCCTGTGCCACCGGCGCCCTGGCGCGCGCTCTGCTTTTACCGCGAAAGTGTAAAAAGGCCCGAAGTGAAAGTCATTTGTTAAATGGCCCGCACGCCCCTGGCTCTCTGCAGCGAGCCCCTGGAAAAAGAAGATATTATCCGCGCTTTCTCGGCTTTTTCTTCGCCTCGTGCCGAGCCTCGTTAAAACGTCGCTTTGGACGACGGGACGCGCGAATTAATACTGAGCGCGATGATCCGAGGGAATACTAAAATGACGCGTGCCTCGGATTCCCCGGAGGCGCGCCAGCTCGGAATGCGAGTCTGATACGAAGCGGGATTTGAATCGTCGATGCTGAATATACGCGGTCGTTTTGCTGCGGTCGACAGCTGCCGTCGAGGTATTTATTAATTGACCGAGTCGCACGTTCTTACTCGGCGAGCTTCTGGCGAACTCACGAAACAGCTAGACACCTTGTCGAGGCGCTAACGACTTGGTCAAAGGATAACAATTGCGAGGTCCTGGATCGATTTACAATGCTCAAGTTGAACGTTTGGCAGTGATTCACTTTGGTGTATATCATCGCGTTAACACCATCCCAGCTAATCATCCGTACGTCCAACTTGTTTTATGAAAGCACTTGTAAATCTCGCTAATCCCTCAGCAGGAAGTCCAAACTTTACTGCCACCTATTTAGAGGCCGTAAGCCTGAGCCAATTTAGCTTCGATCCCGGCCGATGCACCAGATCATTCGAACCGTCAGCTTTCCTACCCCGCTGCGTATATATATTCGCGCCCGTCAGTCCGAGAATCGGCCTCTCCTCGAGCTGTCTGGGCTAGATGTGCGGGTGCAATCGGAACGAGAGAAAGAGAGGGAGCTAGTCACGCGATAGACGTGGGCGATGGCATGCAAGCCGTGTTAAAACAGCGCATACACGCGTTCCTTTACTCTCAACGAGACTATTTTCGCGAAAAAATTATGGGTCGATAAAGAAGCGCGGACCGGCAATTAAATTACCGTGCGCAACTCTCAGTGCGTCCTCTTTGAAACCCTCGAGTTACCAAATTATTAATCCGCGATAAAAGCTTAATCTTGCATGAAGGTGGAAAGAGAAATATGGTTAAACTTATTAGGCCGGTCTCTGCCAGTTGCCGAAATATGCTTTTCTGGCTCGCTCGACGCTTATCTCTCTCACTCGGGACTTAAATTAATTCCGTTTATCGTATTTTTGCCCGAATCTCCTTTCGCCGACATCTTTCTAGCAAAGTGAACGCTGGCGCGCGGTGTCTGTAAGGGGCGTCGGCTCGGGGAAGCGTCTCGAGTAACGCGCTTCCGAAGCAGCCCCACGCCGCGGCCTCATAAATATTCACGATGAAATCTACCCCTCGATAATAACGGGCCCCGAAACGTATATACGAGTAGCTCGCTATCTTGATACGAGCGCGCCTCATCCCGAGACGCGAGGCTGGATTCGCGCGGCTGGGTTTGCTCTCTTCCTAACCGCGCGCGCGTCTTTCTCTTCTGTCTGGCTTGCGCTGCATTATCCGAGCCAGCTGCTGGAGTGATCTAGGCACTGATTTGCTGCGCCTGCTCTCTATCTCATTCGCTATAGCTCTCTCTTTATGTTTGTGCATCTCCGTCGGCTCTGATCTCTCTCGCGTTGAGAGAGTTGACGAAAAACCGCGATTGGTTGTGGGAATGGAGAGCTGAAATTTCCAGCTGAATCGATAACACTCTAAATGGATTAAAAACTTATTAATTATTTTCGGATGAAAAAGTAGCTTGGTGAGTGATGGTGATAATTTGTGGCGTAAGGGCAGGAGAAATTTTCAGTTATTAGATTAATTGAAAATTAAAATTTTAATAGTAGCTCGTTTGTTAAATTAATAAGTCCTAGCCAGAGCCTAAGTTGTCTTATTAATGTGATCCTGTCTGACCTGCGGTATGGCTGATTCACTTTAAATTGGAGTTTCAAATAACTCTACTACGTATATTGCCCAAGTTTTAAGGATTAAAGTCAAGTTATCTTTTTGGATCTGTTGTACTTAAATGGACCATATTTGGAACCATAAAGCCCATCTAGATAAACTCCGCGACATGCGTCTCATATTTTGTCCTAAAGAATCATTTTGCAAAGTTTCATCTAAATTTTTGATCCAAAGGTGTAGTACTTTTTTTGTTAGTATTACAGATCCAGTAACAAATACATTGATGATACATTGATGTATTTAAACTTTTTACATGATTTGAAAAATAATTATAACGAACTTCCAATAAATAAAGCACATAAAATAAAGCTGTCCAACATTGAGAATTGAATTGAATGGGAATTGCAAGCAAGCGGAAGTAAGAAAAGTATCGGGAAGCCGAAATTTCTTTAAGCGCTCTCAATTACTGGGTAATTTCACTGGGAATCTCAAGCGTTCTCGCTCTCTCCAGCACAGCACTCTAGCAGCAGTAGCCGTAAAGCTGTAGAGCGCGGCATCGGCGCGGCGGCGGCTGCACAAGTGTCGCTCGGCGGCGTCGGCGCAGCAAGTTCACCATTCCCCTGCGCACGTCTAAGCGAAAACATTACACCGTGTACGTGATCCTTTCCGGTCCGCGCGGCCTAAGATTGAGTGCGCTGCAGTGGCTTGTACAGTTCAACGCACACGTATAGAAAGTCTAGTCTGGAGAGAGAGGGAGACAGAGAGGGACAGAGAAAGAAAGAGAGAGAGAGAGAGAGTAAAGCAGAGCGGAGCTCCAGGAAAATGGAGACGCGCGGGCGCGCGAGCGAGCGGGAGTAAATTGGTAAAAATGTCTGAAGGGTGTTTGGGAGGATGGCGAACACGAGCGAGCTATTCTTCAGTCGCTCGTGTTTTTCGCTCTCTTTCTCTTTTTCGCGCTCGCAGCCTGAGGTCGTCGTTGCTCGGTGAGTCGCTATTTTTTTCATTCGTTCCTTCCGGATTCCCGGCTGCTCCTTTTTCCTTTCATCAGCAGAGCTGCCCGATTCCTCTCGTGCTTTACACTCTCTCTTTCTCTCTCTCTCTCTTTCTCTCTCTCTCTCTCTCTCTCTCGCTCTCGTGCGCTGGAGGAAAGTTCGCGCCAGCTGAAACGTCCTGCGAAAGTAATTTTTAGTTAGGGACTTTGATGAGACTGTCCCTACGGAGTCGTAAATGAAAGTTAAGTCTAAGCGGCAGATTTTTTTCGCCTGATGATGATATAATTGGCTTTGGAGAATGCAGAAAACCAAGCTGGGACCTAATCTGTAATGCAAACGCGCGAAATTCTCACTATATAGAAAAACGAAAAATTTGTGTTAATTTTATTTAAAACTAACGTTAGCCTTATAAAATAGATCCCAAGGACTCTAAACTGAAGAAACCATGTAACTCATACTTATTAAATAAGAAACTACCAATATCGTTAAAAAATTTTTAATAAATATGCTCGAAAGAATTCCCATTTCCACAGTCTACATTCCCCGAAAGTCAACAACACGCTTTCGCGCCCCTCCTCCCAGCCCCGACCTTTTCCATCCAAATTCAAACGCCACCCACGCGCAGTTTCTGTTTTCCTTTTTTTCTTTTTCGCCATCCCGTATCGAACGGCATATATACACGTCCCCCGCTGGACATTTTCGGAGGGGGCGTCGGACCGGACGAAGAAGCTATCCGGCCAGGCCGGGAAATTGAGTGACCGTCCGCGCGAAGGTGAAATAGACACGGGCGAACCTTCATAAAAGATAAACGAAATCTTTCCCGACGGCGGCGCGCCCGCGCACGTGTTTATTCGCAATCGCGTGACACCGTCCTCTCATCGAATGTGACAAGTTGCCTTTCCGATTGCCCTCGCCGCTGCGATATTGCCGTTGCCAGAGTCGATTGGACGCGCGGATCGTCTAATGATCGATCGCGGATTTCTCGGAGAGTCCGTTATGAATTTTTATGAACTGATTAAGCGCCCGCCGGGGGATATTAATGAAAGTGTCGATTTAGAATGTATCGGGGCTACTGACGAGTTATTTCTGGGACTGTGTAAATCTGCAAGTACAATAAGTTGATTGAATTGCATTTTTTATGAAGATAATTTAGCTAGTACTAGAATATACTGAATTTATTTTTTTATCTAAAAATTGTTTTTGTTCGAAATTTTAACGTTCGTTTCGAAAATTGTTTTTAGTGCTCACTTTAGAAGATTAAACCTCATATAGTTAGAAACTCCATTTATAAAGTCACTTAAATGTCTAAGGATCAATAAAAAGAAATAGTCGCCGTTGACTAGGCGAATATATCCCAAAAAATTCAAAAATTAAATTTTTAAACGTTCTCGTCTTTTATAGGTCGGGCTTTTTCTAAGAACACCATCCCGTCGCTGTAGAGCGAAATTGTCAATGAATATACATAGTATTTTAAAGTTAATACGGAGCAAACATTACAAGAAAAAAAGACATCTCAAGAATTTTTATTTCATTTTCAAACATCTGCTTTTTTGCCCTAAAGGGTAATATTTGAAACTTCTTGTTGGTACAGTAACTTTTGTCACGACGAGTAAAAACTTCCTTTGCATTTTAGAGTCGGTGAAAACTTTTTCGATGAATAAAAAACCAAGACGAAAGCGTCCGGCACTTCATCAATAAAAAATGCAAGCACTTGCACTTTGTTTTACATTCCTTGTTTTCGAAATATCATTTCAAAAATTAGTTGCTTTAATATATTCTGATATATCATAATTCTATGACTAGTTTGTGACACTCGTACTAATAAATCGTACAAATATTTTACAAGAATAAAAAATGAAAACTAGACATGTAAAATGTAGTCATTTTTTACCATAAATATTCTTAATTCTATAAAGATGAAATTCCAGAAACCTTTTTGAATATTAGAAATTCTCTACACTTCTACAACTGATTTTTTTACTCATCCATCTACTTCAGATAACGAGCTCCATCCTAAAGATTTTAATCAAATTTGCACAAATCCAGCCTCCAGCCTCCAGTCTAGACTTTCCGAGCGACACAGCCGATAGGGGGATTCCCCACGACATCGCGCAAGTAGCGCGTCGATGACTTTCATCGTCGCACTCGCAAACGAATCTCGAGAAAACGAAGTGCGCGAAACGCCACTCTGAGAAAGACACAAAGCGCCCGACACAATGCGACTTGTTCCGGAATAGTAGCTACTCTCGCGCGCCCACGCTCCTCTGGCTTGGCTGGCTGAATTAGGTGCTCCTCAAGAGCAGTTTCGCCTTGGGACATCGTTACACAATGAAAATGCGGCATGCTACGAGCACCTCGGTTCCGCTCTTGACTTTTTTGTTTTTCTGCCTCGTGAGTCTGAGCTGGGAAGGAGGAAGGCAAGCGCGCGAGAGCTGGTTTAGAGCGACGCGGAGCTGTGGGAATTATAATCAAATTTAAAAGAAAAAAGGGAAATTGTTCGTTCTACGTTTCAGAGTGCTGTTTTGCAAAGGCTGATAGTTGTAAATGTTGCTGGAATATTGTTTGTTTGATATTATGCTATTGTCTCACTGTATTACTACTACGAAAATCAAGCTAAAATTAGTTTTTGGATTAAGAATGGAATATTTAAATTTAAACTTTTGTGTGCTAAAAAAAATTCTTGAAATTTTTGTTACGAAAAGTATAATGCAATTAATTATAGTTTGTTAAAAATCTTTGACCAGGCTTTAATACTATTTTATTTAACCGCATTCTATTCTCAAACTCTTGCTAATACACTAAAAACTCAAATTTAGCCCTTCGACTCTAATCAAGGAATTTCGCGTCCTACTGACAAAAACCACTATTAAAAAGCAGCCCCCAAATCCAATTTCAGCAGAAACAAGCTTGAAATCGAGAGAGCGAATCACCGGGGGTCGAAACGAAACTCGTCAAATCATAAAGAACAGAAAATCGGCTCTCTCGCCGGCTCCTCTCATTGTGTTCAACAGAAAAACGTACAAAGAGCCCGGGCGAAGCACTACTCGCGTCCCAGCGCAGAAAACGATTAAGTACAAAGTGCAGGCTCGTCGTCCTTCTGCGCGCACCTTCCTTTTTTCGTTCACGGCTCAATAAGCACGTTCTTCCCCCCCTCCTCCTCCGCCCCGGATAATTTTCGCCGAGTTCACGGAAGTTCGCGCGTGGCGAAAAGAACAAGGGGGCGCGCGAAATAGAGAGAAAGAGAGAGAGAGAGAAGACATAGAGTCGCAGATGGAAGTTCGACTTGCGCGCACGGACGAGAATCCGTACATCGGGGGAGAGTGGCCCGAAAGTTTTAGTGTTGGTCTCTCTTTGGTATTTTCCTGCTTCCCATACTTTTCGTGAACGCGAGTTCAATCTTTCGATCCCCCTTTTCACACTAAAATCTCTCTCGCTCTTCTGTGTTTCTAATATGGTTATCAACAGTAGGCTATATTTAAAAGCTGTATTTTCTGAGTTGAATTTTTATTTCCATGCGCTGATTTATGTTTTGACTCGTGCAATTTTGTGGTAGTATATTGTAATTTATTTTGTTGAAATGTAAGCAAGGAAATGCTTGAGGAACTTTAATCATCAAAATGTGGGTCAGTTTTAAAGTGCGCAAAGATTGTTTTCATACTTTAGATTATTGAAATTGAAGTGCTGCTGCCGCATGTTAAGAGTTCGAAGAAAGTTCTACAATTAAATTCGTTTAATATCGGCCAAGTTTAATAATTCTTCTCCAGAGTGACAAAACTTTTCATTAAATTCGTCAAAAAAGTAATTCACTCGAATCGCCTTTTAACGCTGCCACTTTTAATCAAATGAAAGCCCGAAAATCCCATAATAAATTTAAAATTCCTTTAAATAATTTCAGTCCATCTTCACTCCAATCCAAGCCTCGAGCCCACCATTTAAACACCATATTACCCAAAAGCCAGTCGCTCGTCTCCAACAGCCGGGACATTAACGCCAGGCCCCGTCACCTGCTCGTCGCATTGTTCCGCTCGGGGCGGAGGCGCCAATTTTCGAATTTCCCATGGCCAACTCTCGAATCAAGCCGGCCAGGGGGTTAATTAGCCCCCCCAAGTGCGTATCGTTTATAGGCGGGCCCGCAGTAATTTGCCGTTACGACCTGCGCTCTCGCGCCCCGGATATTTACTATGACAACGGCGCCGGCGGTTTTGCGAGGCCGGCCCGCGCGTAATGCGACCGCGCGCGCTCCCGGCAGCAAGAAAACGACGAGGCTTACGTCGGGGACTGTTTGTTTCTCGTTTTGCTGCCCGTGTGCATCCGCTTCTGTGTCTCTCTCTCTCTCTCTCTCGCTCGCACATTCACTCAGTCACTTTCCCGCCCCCATTTTTTGTCCATTACAACCGCCGTATGCGAGAGAGGGTTAGATTTTAGCTAGGCTTAGCCGCTTTGTTTTCCGGCTGCGAGCTTTAATTAGAAAATGAAGTTTTTCGTCCGGCACACTCTCGGCCAACGTAATTCCGGGGATGATCTCCTTTTTCTCCGCTGGAATCTCTTGTTAGGACATGGTATACGCGTGTGTACAGGCTTGAAAAAGGAGCGTGAGTCAGCGAGTTTTTAGCGCTTTAATTTCAAGGCGTTTTTCTGCGCGCTGAATAACGATTTACTCTGCTTGCGTAATGTATACACACAGGCGGTGGCGGCGATGAGGCTTTTTTACAAAAGGAGGAGGAGACATTTTGCGCGTGAGTCGAGAAAATTATGCAGGTTATGTGTTTATTAATGGCTAATTAATGCAAATGATACGACTGATTTCGCGTTTGATTTGCGGTTATAAATAGATGGGTTTTTGGCTTGGTTTCCCAAATATCGCACTGATGTATGTGATTGATTAATGCACTAGTAAATGTACAAATAAACAAATTGAAAGAAACAATTATTTTTGGTTCGTCCATTTAGTGTTTATGTTTGTTTCTCTTATTATCACATGCCGTCCCACATTTATTCGTTACAAGCCTATTTGCGCTTCATTAAATAATTAACCTCGACAGTTATTTTTGATAGGATAAATGATTATTTCAATGCAAGAGACATTAATTAATTTGTTTCAATGCAAGCCATAAAGTTTGTGATTGATGATACACGATTTAATCATTAAAATTGATTGAAATATTTGAACTAAAATGTGATTTAACATTTAAATGTAATACTATTTATAAAGCCACGAAAAACAAGTTCCGAAAGGAAAGGCTACAGAGGCGCGCTATCACAGAGCATTATAGAGAGCAACATGTTTCATTAATTATTTCAACAAAGGAGCTTCAATGTAATACAATTAAATGTTTATTTGCTAAAAGCCGATACGTATGCGTCGAAGTACGCACACTCAAAGGCCGAATGTCGATTGCACTCGGCGCTCGCGCAGAATAAATTAATGCAATAACTCAATAACTCGGAGCGAATTATTTCGCGCTCTCTTTTTCATAAAGCCCATAAGCAAAGTGTATGCCAGTAAAGGCGAAACGATCGATGAAAGCAAATGTTAAATCCTAACCAGCGGCGGAGCGCGGAATAAGGAAACTTTATCGAGTCGTATAAACGCCACTGTAAGCGAAAATGCTCTTGTTTCCCGGCGCCATAAAGTTGAGACTACGCGCTGTCGAATGCGCGTGTCATGATCACTGATCGAGTTAAAAATCTACTCGAGGGATTACCTTTCTCCGGGCGAGAAGGATTAGGCCGGACGTTCATTTCATGGCTCGTCAACTCGCGATCCAGTCAAACGTGCCGAGAGGCTCAACTTTTTCCCTGGGGATTTAAAGTCTGTTTAATATATATAAGAAATGGAATCGATATGATTCGAGGCGGACGGAGTTGCGTAATAATAAGTTCATTATTATTCGATAACTATGGATGCAATCAGCTTTCTTTTAGTTCATTTCGTTGTTGAAATGGGAAAATTCCAAACAAAGTATTTAATAAATTTTTAAATTTGTCTAAATATAAAAGCACAAATCTTCACAATACCATCAGAGGAAAAAGTCAATACACAAAGAGAAAGTATCAGTATAAAACGTCCCGGCTCAACTCCTCTCGCCTCCTTCTCAAACGTCAACTGGCTACATGCGCTCAAAGAACAGCTCCTCCACCTTTTCGCTCTGTGTATACGTACTTTCTCCTCTCATCCCTCCTGTCTTTCGTCTTTAACGGCGTGGGAGGCCTGGCTCGGCGAACGAGCTCGCCAGAATTGTTTTTCGGCATCGTTGCTCCTAAGCGCGCTAATAGATATTGCTTCCGCCCATCAAACCTTCCTTTCTCTCGCTCTCTCTTTCTCTCACCCAGCTTATCTCTCGGAACCTCGTGGCATTAAAAGGCCCCGCCGACCGCGTTTGTATTCGTTAGGGAGATTAAGAAATTCGAGCACGCTTCAACGTCGAGAGGAAATTTTCTTTGTTTCGCGCTCGCTTTTTTGCGTTACTCATTTTTCTGTGTGTTCGGAGGCTCAACAGTTGAAGGATTGAAGCGTGCTTTTTTTGGTAATATCAAATTGCTTCTTTTTTTTCTGTTTATAAAGGTTTGATTTTTTTTATTATGAAAGGCCTCTTCAAGTACTTTTTGTATGATGTGTGTTGATTGATAAAAATAATTTCCGTTGAAATGGAATTCAAAATGTTTTTATGAAATTATCAATTGTTTAATCTTTATCTCTCATTTTTCATATTTTTTGTTCATTTTATTGATTTTTATATCAATAAAAATACTATTTTTAAATAAATTTACAAAAAATCGAAAAAATATTACATTTAGTTTATTGTAAAAATAAATAAAAATGTAACATAAATAAACCGTTGAATGAACGTTGAAGCAATCATTTTATATTCTCTTATTATCGCCGCTGCTAACTCAGCCAGAGCGCATAAAACAAACCTAATTCATTTAAATGAGCGAATCCTCGCTCATTTTTCTCTACCTCCACAACTGTGGAAAGCAACTGCTCAAACGTACAAGTGTCGATGTTCGCAAGGCTCGCAGCAACTAAACCCTCAAAGCTACTTCGTGCCTCACGTGTGTAAAGTGCACCGAAACTCCGGACATTTGTGAAAGGTCGTCGTGGATAAGAGATGCCTCCCAATAAAGGAGGCACTTTTGCAGTTCGTCCTGCTACTTTTTTTTTCTCTCTCGCCTCCATTTTCGTGTCCATCTTAGCAGTTTCGCCTGCGCGCGCGCGCTGCAGCCAAGGGCCGGAAGAGTATTTTAGGTGCTTCGAAATTTCTATGAGCGTTAAAGTTCTTTTACTTGCGCGCGAGGAAGAAGGAGGAGTTTCTTTCACTGGCGAAGTTTTCTAGTTATAGTGACTGTTTGGACTCAAGTTGAGCAAAATTTTATTCGGCGCTCTGCTGTGCCTTTTTTTTCTTCTTGTTGTGAGGCTCGCTCGACCGAGCGGTATATAAGTTAATTTATATAACAGCGAGGTTTATAAGCTCCATTAGCTTGAATTTATGCTGTTATATTTTCACGATGCTTAAGTGACAGAAAGTTTTTGTAAGTAAAAATGGGGCTTAAAAAGATATGCTATTTTTACGAAAAAATTCCGATTTAAAATACTTTCAGCTAAAATATCGATACCTTAACAGACCCAATAAATTCTCAATCAATTCACTTATTGCATTATTTTTTAATCTCATTTTCCGGAAAAGAGTTTCCATTTAAAATCACATAAAGTGAGAGAAATAGAGATATAGATAGATAAAAAGTCATTTATTTATATTTTAAAATATACAAAAGTAAATAAGAAGAAAAATAAAAAAGAAAAGCATGAGAGAGAGAGAGAGAGAGAGAGATAGACTACAAGATCGTAAACACGATTACCAGCTTTGCAATAAAAATAAGTTGTAAGCTCCGTCGCATTAAAATGCAACTTATTGTCCCTATCTCTGTTAATGCCGGAAAGTGAGCAAAAACAATGCAGCGCCGTGCAAAAACATTATCTCATTCTCGGGGAGGAAAAAAGATAGAGAACGAGAGAGAGAGAGAGAGAGAGAAGGTGGGGGAGGGACAAACCGAGAGTCGTGAGTTAAAATTAAAGTGCTCCGTGCTCTGGCAACTTTCTTTTTCAACCTCGGCCACGGCGCTTCGTTAGTCGTGCGCAACAAATAAAACGCAAATACCTGCTTCTCGCCCAGCGCTCTACATGGCGTGAACTTCCGAGCCTTTATCAAGTATTAAAACTTCTTAAATCGACGCGGCAGTAAAAGAACGAGCGAGAGAGAGCGCGCGAGAGATAGAAAAAAGGAAGCGCCGCTGCAAGATTTAATGCCCCCCTGTCTCTCTTTTTCTCACTCTTCCGGCCCGTTCCTTTCTCTTATTTTTGTTCTTTCCTTTTCTTGGAAGGAATTGCACGCTCTCGCCTTTGTGATACGCCTTTGGATTTTTCGCGACGCGGTGCGATGTAAAGCCTCTAATAAGAGCATTCCCGCCACGCTGCGCCACTTTTAAGAGCGCGCACCGCCTTGCCGTTTCAGCGGAATGCAAATTGTTGTGCGGCTTTGCAGTTTGCGCGCGATCGTGCCTTTTTTTTTAGAGAGAGGCTTTTCATAGTTTTAGAACAGAACGCGAGAGTAGGATCAAGAAAATTGGAGGAGGTTTTAATTTTTGAAAAGTCAAGACTTTCGTAATTGAATCTTTTTCAATTTATTTTTTTGCTCTTGAATAGAGCTGCTTGCTGATTGAATAATTCTGGATGCACTCTATTGAATTGATAGAAAATAAGCGTGTGCAATAACAATTGTAGAAATAAAATAAAAGAACAATAAAAATCGTAATTTACAGCACGATATCAATTACAATCGGAGCAACTATTTCGATTGTTCGAATTGCAGTAAAGAAAATAATTTAAACTCCATATACCGACAATCATAACGAATAAAATTTAACACCATGCAATTGAGCAGCGATGCTCAAGTAACAATTGATTCCTCTCTTATCGCTGTCTCTCGACGAGAGCTTAAAAATAAAGCAAAAGAGCATTTGCGGCTTGAGCTCGGCGGTAAAGTAGATAGAGTCGCGCTTCGGTCAGGCGGGAACAGTCGGGCGTCTTTACTGCGTGTACGACTGGCCGCGCTCGGCGATCCTCTAAAGTTTCACGTTTTATCGCTCTTCCGAAGATATTTAATTTTTGTTCGGGGAGCGCCCTTTACGAGGACGCCGAGCGTGCGTCTATAGGCGCGGCTGGACGATGAGACGAAACGTGTCCGACTTTCTATCTCTCCTCCTCTGTTTTTTTTCGTATGTGCCTCCCTCCCTCTTTCTCTCTTACGAAGAGAGAGTCTTTCTTTTACGAGCAAAGTTGCAGTAGCTGGTCGACGGACGGGCGATGACGATCGATTTTCAAGTCCCCGAAGTCCGTCTCCCCGTCGCACTTTATCCTTTTCGACGGAACAGCGTAAAAGGGGAGCCACGGCGGCACAATAAAAATTGCAACTCGCAACTCTCATCGGTCTATTTTTCGAAAGCCCCGAGAAAGGCGCGATCCAGCTCATTTGAGGATGGAAATCTGGAAAACTGCTGGGAATAAAAAGGGGGAATTACCTTTGGGCAAAGTGAATTTCGCCGTCTCTCGCGATACAGGAGAGCTCGAGCGCCCAGTCCAGATTCAACGCTTTGAAAAGATGCGGTCCCAGTGTGAGCGCCCTAACTCAGTCACCGCTTCCTCTCTATTCCCGTTTTCTTTTCTCTCGTACGATGCCCCTCGGCAAAGGCGACACCGGATGTGCAGCAGCAGCGAAGGTCCACTTGCTTATTCCGTGTCGGAGCCGGCTTCTCTCTCTCTCTCTCTCTCTCTCTCTCTCTCTCCAGGGGCGCAACGGTTACTCCTAGTGCGTCGTATATATATCCACATCTCCCATCGAGTTTTCGGATAACTCTCTTTCTCAGCCTCGCTTTTCCGAGCCTTTTTTTTCTTTGCCGCCCCCGCCTGTTTGCCTGAGGTCAGCGTGATTCGATACGGACGCGAAAAGAAGACGAGCTGCGCATTGTAGCTAGACTATTTTGCGTTTGGAAGATAATTTTTTCGTATGGAGAAAAAGAGTTAGTGCGAGTCTGTTTTAAATGTGTCGATTAAGGATTGACTTTTTAATATCCAAAAACAAACAAGTTTTAGATTGAATTCAAAAACAGTTGTTTTTACGAGTCAAATCACTTTATTAATAGACGACGTTTCGATGACTATTTTGCAATCTTCATCAGGTTTGGAAATTACATAGAAAAAAAAAATGTTAAAAATGTAAAAACAACTGTTTCTGAATTCAATCTTACCGAAATAACGAGAGCTTCGAAATTATAATGGAAACAAGTTTTAGATTAAGGATGTTAAAAATATAATATAAAATAAAATATAAATATAAATATTCAGTTGAATTTGGTAACTGATACATTTTATGAGCTTTATCAGGTTATTATTTTAATTGATCATTGTAGATATAGAAATATTTATAAAATTAGTTTTATTTAATTTGATACTCTCTAATATTATTTATTTATATTATTTACATTGATTATATTACTATTATATTAGCTTCATTCCCGTTTCGAGTTTCATCAAATTTTAAATATCGAATAATCTTGTAATATATATATATCCAGAAAATAATCAAAATATCAAAATAAGATAAGTTTTAATAAATTATAAATATTAAAAATAAAGTTAAATAAAAATTCAACATAAACTTTTGTATTTTTCTAAACCAAATATAAACTAGAGGCAGTATTCGGAATATATCCAAAATCATCTTCGAAATACGACTATCGAATATGAAGAACCCTTGCGTCGAATGCTCGTTATTCTATGCCCTATTGGAAACAGTAAACTATATCCAATTGATTTTACAACGTAAATCCAATATCCAATAAACCAGCCGCACGTTATATTCTATCTCTCGATTCTGGTAATTTCACTTTTCTTCCCAACAATCCACGCTCATCCAATCGAAATCCAAGCATCCAGCGGATTTCATAGCCGGGCGCAGGCGCGCGCACCAAAAACGCCCGGGAATTGCGCGAGCGCGTGCGCCGCATAGCGCATATTCCGCTCGCTTATTTTTTCCCAGCTCGCGGCAATAGATTCTCGAAACACAGCTACGTACGCTCGGGGGATGGTGGAGATTAATTAAGCGGATTCAGGGCCGAATCTTTGTGGCGCGCCGATAAGAGACGCTAGCGCGCGCGCTCGCGCCTGCGGTCGTTGCTATTTTCGCTATACCCATGCGTGGGGCTATATATTGGCCCCTGCTAGTCGGGGATTGAAAAATGGGCGGAGCTCTGGGAAATTGTCTCGGTCGAAAATAGATCTATGGTGCGCTCGGCGCTCGCGTCGCGCCATTTGACCGCTGCGTTTCCGGAGCCGACCATCGGCTTTTTCGGAGACACACGCGCCCGAACGATCCCTGACGCGCTCGCAATTTAGTGGCAATCGCCGAGCTCCGACCACTCCGCACCTACATCTCCTCAGGGCCTCCCGCCGAATTTTCTTTTTTCTTTTTTTTATTTATTTTTTTCTTTTTATTCTTTTACTCTTACTCGTTTGCCTTTGTGTGTGAGGGAATTCGGCGGGATGAAAGTTATGGGTCTGTTGGCGAATTAGGAAAAGGTGGAAAGAATTTTTTACTACTTTTATAGAACTGTTTGCGGTCGTCTATTGCATATGATTTACGCTTGAGAATCAATATTGAGTTCAGCTTCAATTTACTATTTATAAAAAATATTTCTGTAATTTAACTAATAAATGTACTATTTTAAATAAACTGAATTATACATTGTACACAAGCTGAGAACGTAAAAATGTAAAAATAGAATTTGCCGTCTTAAACTTGACATTCTTTTCCAAGACTCTCTTTTCTGCGACAACTTAACATTTCTAAATACGTAACAGCCATTATTTATGTATGTCTCCATTAAAAGGGGGGAAGCGAACGGAAAACAGAGATGAAAAAACAGCGACGCCTGAGAGAAAGAAAAAGAAACTGGCGTTTACATAAAAAGGAATCAGCAGCAGCTCGCGAAGGGGCACGCATCGGGCGACACAACTGACATATTGTCAAGCTCAACTTTTTAATATTTTTTTACGTATACTTGGCGGCCCAAAGAATAATCCGATATCGCAGTACGTCGTCCGAGATCTACTTGGTATTCCAGTGAGCGGCGTCCCCCCTTTGGTCGCTCTACACATTCACACACACGCACGCGTACACACACATATACACACAGACTTGTACTTACATGAGGACATTTCTCAACCTCGGAATCTGTTTTCCTTCAGTCGCGTCCCAGCGTTTTAATGCGACAAAAAGCCAGAAAGGAGGGTTACTGTGGAACAATATTGAATGTCGTCGTCCTCTATTAAACAAGAGAAGATGCGCGTGATGTGTGTATATATACATACATATATATACACACACACAAATATATATATATTCGCACGCGAAATTCGCGAGAAGGAATGATAGAAGGGATTTGTTTAGTTTCAATTTAGTTAAGTCGAACTTTACGCCCTGGCTTTTTAATCCCTTTGAAATGGTGTGTTTTTTTTTATTCTCGTTTCTCGCGCGTATCTGAATTGATATTTATATTTATGTTATATTGATAGAAATGAGAAAGTTAAAATGCCAATTCGGTATTTTAATTGAAGTGCTTTGAAGCGCCAGCGTTCATCAAGATAAATTGACTACATACGCAGCAAAATAGATAAATAAAACGTTTATTAAAATGTAGAATTCTATTTTACTTAACTGCTTGCGTTGTGAAAATCAGTTTTTTTTTAATACAAATATATAAATAAATAAATACAAATATATAAAATTATATATATTCATTCATTTAAATTAATTCATTTAAAATTTAATTTCTCTGAAAATTAATTTATAACGAAATTTAATAAACCCCTCTGCTAAACATCCGTTAGAAAGAACTCCACCCTCCCACCCTTATAACACACTTACTTTAGTAAGCTGAAACACCCGAAGTGTATTATGGGTTATTAGGTTATCTATATGAAACGCCATCTAGCGGTGCTCTAAAAACTATATCTTACGTA
Organism: Eupelmus urozonus; assembly: GCA_900480035.1. Lineage (NCBI taxonomy): Eukaryota > Metazoa > Arthropoda > Insecta > Hymenoptera > Eupelmidae > Eupelmus > Eupelmus urozonus. The sequence continues at coordinate 55,119 of UELX01000960.1, forward strand.
CGTTTAGCAAGAGCCAATTTTTTATTCTGTGTCTGAATTCTTTATATTTGTATTTAAAGTCGAAATACTGGTGGTGTATTTTTTAATATTAATATATTTTATTGTTATTCTT